>OX638064.1:35565366-35715352 GCA_951804385.1 Trifolium dubium | reverse complement strand
GAAGAGATTTTGAAATGGTTGAGGTAAAGAACCTGATTACAATTTATGCGAGAAGTTGTTATTTTAAAGGCTTGTCATTGCAAGATCCTGTTAATAAGTTGTTCATAATGCAATTCACAATCCAAACACATCCTTAGTGAAATTGATTATAACATGTAAGTATGAAGAGATTTTAAAAAGTTTGAGATAAAGAACGCGATTACAACTTATGTGAGAAGTTATTATATAAAGAGCTTGTAATTGAAAGATCCTTCAATAATTATTCCCTAAAGTTTTGTTGGAAATTTTATCTAAAATTCTAAATAGGCTCTTTTGTCCTAGTCCTAGGTGTCTTTTAGCAAGTTTGGTTTTTCCTGTTCTTTGATTGTATTTTGGTTTTCAAGCTAAATTATATTTAACACTAAAACAAAACTAAATATCTAAAGAATCCTAACTCAGTAACAGCCAAATATCTGCTGTTTCTAATCTAAAGAATGCCATCTCCTGACAAAGTTTAGTAAAGGCTTCATAAAGGGTGCTGTTTTTAGGCATGTACTAGATCAATGCTAGGATAAGTTTTGCATGCTTCTTAGGAATCTCCGAAGGCCATGGCCAGACTAGTGTCTTTTATCATCTTGGATTGACATAGATGAACCCCTAGGCTTTTTTGAAACATATAATTTCTCAAGTTTTGGGAAGAATTTATGGTTGATAGTTCAAGTCTTGGATGGTAAATATTATGATATTTGCTAATTAATTTGGGGTCCTTGGTCCATGAAAAGATCATGTTTTATTGAACTATTGATCTGATATAGGTAACAGTGCAAGATGATTGACCAAAATGCAAGGGTTTTGATTCTGGAATTCATGTAGACTATTATATTGATAATGATAATTTTGTGTAACATTAAACTGCTGGTGTGATTTGCTTTTATACCATGAACAAACTAAATTAGTCAACCATTATGGCTTACTAGTATGGTGAGTTGAACATGAATGATTTTATTGAACTTTCCATTATTGTTTGCTAATAAAATGCAGGTTGAGTATGATCCACAGCTAATTGGTTTTAGGGAACTCCTTGATATTTTTTGGTCAAGCCATGATCCCAGGCAGGTGTATGGCCAAGGTCCTGATGTGGGTAATCAGTACAGGTAGGAGGAGTATGATGCCAGCTACATTGCTACAGTTCTTTGTGACATTCCTTCATATTCAATCACATGTCAAGTGCTAAGTACTGAACTATGCTATAATTACATTCCAACAGATCTATTATTTTTGTTAATGGAACTGAAGAATCAAGAATGGCTTCTGTCAGCAAAGAACAGGAGCAAACCAGGTCAAGAAGCAGCATTGTGACTACTCAAATTCAGCAACTTGGAACATTTCACCCTGCAGAGCCAGAGCACCAGGTTTGATATTCCAAAATATTGTTTAAGTATAATTGATGTAGAAGATAATGATATGCATTTTCTCCTATGTTTGCATAGATCTGGTCTGGGTATAAGTAAGTAAACAATACAAGGCAATACACTAATACAGTGATATATTGTAAAATTTTATGATATAGGTACAACAATTTTTATTGAATAAAATATTATATTTTTATAAGCAACAAATATGCAATTTAAATTTATCAGCCTCTGATCACCTTAATGAGAGTCCTATCACCTATGTGTTCTCTAGCTTGTTTGGTGAGATGAAAGTCTGTTACAAGAGTGTTCAAATTGTGGTAGTATATGTTGTTGTCTTGTGGGAGGCATTAGGTGAGAGCGGGACTTCAATCTGTTTCTCAGTGTATTTTTGTAACATACTTTGAGGACGGTGGGCATCCATGGTCCTCACAAAATACGGATTATGCCAAATATATGAACGTGACAGTTTTACTGAGTATTGGTATTGGATATGAATGCACCACCAATTTTGGTTTGGATGTGGACCATCCTTTGTCATACGCATGCACGAGCCCGAGTCAGTGAGGGCCGGGTCAGCAGGTTCAAATATATAAATATAGAGGCCGGGTCAGCAGGTTCAAATATATAAATATAGACATAGAGTAGAGGGAGTAAAACACAAATCTTGATTTTACTACTAGTAACCTTTCTGTCGATAAAGATTTTACTTATGATTTTTTTTAAAATGACGGGTGCACATGCACTCCCACACTATTAAGTACCAATGTAGGTCTGCCATTGTTCTTGGTATAAAAGGAAAATTTATTTGAATTCATGACATATTTCGTGTATAGTCTGTTTGTGTTGTGCCTTCAAACAGTTTACTTCCTATTAGGATTTTTGAGTTCTGCTACTGTTCATATTTATTAAAAGAAGATATGAAGCATGAGGATTAATTGACAAAATGTCTATTTAATTAAATGATAACCATCAAAAGCCTTTAGAAATAAAAGCTGTCCTGGTTCTTTTATCTTAAGTTCAAATAATTACTTTTGAAAACATATCATAGAATCAATTTTCATTAAGCTTGAACTTATTTGTCCCTAAATTCTACATTGATTAATAGATTTGTTAATGTGGCCAAAAACCATTTTGAACCAATGCAAATTGAGTCCATTGTTTTGGACTATTTACAATTCAGTTAGTTCAATTTTCTGTAGTAATTGAAAAAGTGCTTCTCAATCTCAAAGATAGTTTTCGATCCTGCTAGATCACTGACTAACATTGCATGTTGTGTTTCTAATATGCAGAAATTTGAACTCAAGCAAAATACCTTCCTTCTTCAGTTAATTGGTAACCTTCCTGAAGAGGAGCTTGAGAGGTCAAGCTTGGCAACAAAATTGAATGGATATGTAGCTGAACTTTGCCCTCCAAATATCCAAAAGCACATTGATGCAAAACTCAACGATATAATAAAAAAGGGTTGGCCCATTTTAAGGGAATTGTAATTGGCCATTAGGGGAAGTTGCTCATATTCATATTGTCATTCTTTAACCATCGTTCCCACAGTGTATCTATAGGTTTGGTTCAACAGCTTGTAATGTGTCATTTGCACGGCTCGAAATGCCAAGAGGAGAATATCAAGCAAATGATTTTCGCACGGTGAGAATATGATTATACTAATTTTTTTTTTTACTGAGATTATACTATTTTGTTGTAATTATTGTAATTGCAATTGAACTCGAGTCCCACTCACCCCGCAAAGAAGAACATTTTTTACTTGTAGTCTTATATAAATTTCATTTATGATGACAACATTTGAGAAACTAGTCCAGCTTGCCATTCATCAAGGGGAGGAAGAATAATAAGTTTTGATTATTTTTATGAAATATCATTTAGAAAAATAATATTCCACATATTTAGCTGCACAATTCTTCATATATATTTTTTTTACAACGCACAATTCTTCATATGTTTGCACGTAAATAGTACTTTAGATATTATGTGATTTATTTTGGGTAATCTATTTAATCATTTTCAATTTACTAGTTTTTGAGGTTGTTTTTCTTACAAAACTAGTGTTTTTTTGATTAAAACATGTGCTAGGGTTGATCTCAAATATTCAAATGTGGAATAATTATTTTCCTCATGGGAACACTCAAGCTTTTGTAAATAAATAAAAAATTGAGTAATTATCAAAAAAAAAAATTGAGTTATGAAGCCATGAATTTAAACTTTTTGTTTTTTTATAGAGGTTTGACTAATGTTTTAATAGGCACAAAATACGAGTAGTACTTTCTCCATACCAAAAAATAAATAAATTTGGATCAACAATAATAGTTGATATATCTAATTTAAAAATTTAATAAAAATTAAGTGAGGACTAAACTTAGATAGTCATCATTTTGTAAGGATTAAAAACATATATAACCCTTTACTCTAAGTCATGAATAACCAACAAAAAAAATGTATAAACCATATGCATTTTAAGTTGCCTACCAAATTTTACCAAATTGAATGGTGTAGTTAAGTGACAAAGGGGTCACATATTACATAAAGGATATGGGTTAAATTCTTGTTGAGATACATTTAGATATAATATATTTTATACCGCATAGGTTTTTAAGTTTTTTTTTTTAATACATAGGTCCTTTAAGTTTTCAATTTGTACCACATAAGTTTTAAGTTTTTTTTGTAACACATAGGTCTTTCAAGTTTTAAAAATGTAACACATAGGTTCTTTCAAGTTATATTCATCATGTTATACCAAAAAAAGCTTAAAGGACCTATGTGTTACAAAAATAACTTAAAGGACTTATGTGATACAAACCGAAAACTTAAATGACTCGTAGATGCATTTAACCTATTTTTAACATTTTGTTGAATTAAATTATGCAATTAGGGTTATCAAAATACTACTAATTAAGTGAGATTAGTCCAATGAGCTTAGCTCGATTGGTTGGACACCGCATTATATATGCAGGGTGCGGGGGTTTGAACCCCGGTTATCCCACTTCTCCACTTAGAATTTCTAGCCGTTAGGCTACTTGAGAAAGAAAAAAAGTGAGATTAGAAGGGAATTATAATTAAATTCATATTATTATATGTTGCTTATCAAATTAAATGGTGTATTAATAGCAAATACATGACATATTACATAAAGGATATGAGTTCAATTCTCATTGAGATATATTCTTTAACATTTTTTTGAATTAAATTAGGTTTTTTTTTGTTGAGACCAGTGTATCCACCGCCGAACGCAGTGACTAATCCTCGCTAGATTGGAGGCACCTCGATGGGTGAGATAGCTGGCCCAAGAATTTAAAGCTGCTTCATACCCTGTCTATGTCGATGAAATTTATGATGGAATTACTAAGATGTAACCAGCTAGCTTCTAATACTGGAATTATATGGATGATGATGCATTGCATACAATGGAATTATTTTAGTTATATTTTCAATGCTTGTTGAATTTTTATTCCAATTGGGAAATTGCATACAACAATTATTATTATTATTATAATAATAGAATTGATATTGTTTCTTGATTATTTCATATTTGCTGGCTAAATGTCCAATTGGAAACTGATTTTTCCACTTTAGCTTCGGTTGCACGGTATGATAAACTAGAAATTCCATTGAGTGAGTGAGAGTGAGTGCTCAAGTGTTTTGGTGACTTGCTGAGAAATCCTCTAAGAGGATGGACTCGACTCGTCTGAGAAATCCTGCTTAACAACACCATGATGATGACACCTTACAGACACCTCTAAGTGGATTCTCCATCGAAGGAAATCAATCAATGATACACCTAACAGACACCGCCTGAGCTTCAGCATGGGGATAATTCTTTGATTTTGAGGTAGTATATTTAACTAACTAATTCCTCTCTATTACTATGGTTTTTGGAGCGTTAAAGTATATTCATGTCACAAGTTTATGAAATGTATGTTTTATGCACCTTAAACTAATGTACCACTATACTTTATGTTATTTTTCCAAAATGGAGAGAATCCTACATGTTGACACTAACAGTAATAGTATAAAGTATAAGAAATGAAAGTGATTGAATGTAACCACGTGTCTTGTCATGTTAGTGTTAAATTGCTCGTGGAACTAGTATCAGCTAAAACTCTTTAAATATGGCAAATTGTAGTGTACATTACACCCTCAAACTGAACTTTACCCTTATAGATTTGTTTCAGTATATAGTAGTTATCATGAACAACACCTCATGTGGTCATTCTGGTTTGGTTTTCGGCGGTGATGGCAGCACGTTTTGGCCGGAACTTTAGTTTCGGTTCTGTCCTTTTCTGGGTTTTGTGTCCCTGTTTCTCTGTTTTGGTGTCTCTGCTTTGCTGGGCCACTACACTGGGCCGCCTGCAATCAGGTTTCTGATCTGGCCCTCCACCATTTCTGTTCTTCTGATTACAATTTATGCGGGAAGTTGTTATTCAAAAGGCTTGTCATTGCAAGATCCTTTTTATTCATCAGGCAATCCACAATGCAAACGTATTATTAGTAAAACTGATGAGTCTGAAGAGATTTTGAAAAGGTTGAGTTAAAGATCGCGATTACAACTTATGTGAAAAGTTATAATTAAAGAGCTCGTAATTGCAAGATCCTTCAATAATATTTCCGTAAATTTTGTTGAAAATTTTATCTAAATAGGCTCTTTTGTCCTAGTCCTAGGTGTCTTCTAGCAAGTTTGGTTTTTTTTGTTCTTGGATTGTATTTTGGTTTCCAGGCTAATTATATTTAACACTAAAGTCTAAAAAAACAAAACTAAATATCTAAAGAATCCTAGCTCAGTAACAGCCAAATGTCTGTTTTTTCTTAAAGAATGTCATCTCCTGACAAAGTTTAGTAAAGGTTTCATAAAGGGTGCCGTTTTTAGGCATTTTTTAGATCAATGCTTGGATAAGTTTTGTGAAGAATTTATGGTTGACATAGATAAATCGCTAGGCTTTTATGAAACATGTAATTTGTCAAGTTTTGTGAAGAATTTATGGTTGACAGTTCAATTCTTGAATGGTAAGGACTATGATATTTGCTGGGTAATTAGTAATTTGGGATCCTTGGTCCATGAAAAGATCAGGTTTTATTAAATTATTGATTTGATAAATGTAACAGTGAAAGATGATTGACCAAAATGTAGGGATCTTGATTCTGGAATTCATGTAGGTGTGCAAATAGTCAACCATGAACAAACTAAATTGATAATTTTTTGTAACATTAAACTGCTGGTGTGATTTGCTTTTATACCATGAACAAACTAAATTAGTCAATCATTATGGCTTACTAGTATGGTGAGTTGAACATGAATGATTTTATTGAACTTTCCATTATTGTTTGCTTATAAAATGATCCACGTCTAATTGGTTTTAGGGAACTCCTTGATATTTTTTGGTCAAGCCATGATCCCAGGCAGGTGTATGGCCAAGGTCCTGATGTGGGTAATCAGTACAGGTAGGAGGAGTATGATGCCAGCTACATTGCTGCAGTTCTTTGTGACATTCCTTCATATTCAATCGCATATCAAGTGCTAAGTACTGAACTATGCTATACATACATTCCAACAGATCTATTATTTTTGTTAATGGAACTGAAGAATCAAGAATGGCTTCTGTCAGCAAAGAACAGGAGCAAACCAGGTCAAGAAGCAGCATTGTGACTACTCAAATTCAGCAACTTGGAACATTTCACCCTACAGAGCCAGAGCACCAGGTTTGATATTCCAAAATTTTGTTTATGTATAATGTATAATTGATATAGAAGATATGCATTTTCTCCCATGTGGGCATAGATCTGGGTATAAGTAAGTAAGTAAGTAATCAGTACAATGCAATACACAAATATTATATTTTTAGGGTGCTCAAATTTTAAGAGTGAGAATATGGTGTGGACCTCTGTTGTTAATCTCGGAATTCAGTGCGGCGCGGTCAACCTAAAAATTGGCGCAGGGGAGATCGACAACAGAGGTGTGGACTTGTGGGAGGCAGTAGGTGAGAGCGGGACTTCAATCTGTTTCTCAGTGTATTCGTGTAACATACTTTGAGGACAGTGGGCATCCATGGTCCACACAAAAACATGGATTCTTGCCAAATATATGAACATGGCAGTTTTACTGAGTATTGGTATGGGATATGAATGCACCACCAATTTTGGTTTAGATGTGGATCATAGATATAGATATGCAATCACTCAATATTCAATATTCTTTGTCATCTATAAACTTAACAATGTCCTAATCTCCACATACTACTGTTGAACCCGGTATTTGGTGGTTTCGTTTCTTTACCAATCTAATATAGCTCTTTTATTTCCACTTTATGGTTCAATATTTCATATTTAGAGGCAAGTGGGGTGCCCTTAGCTAAAAAGATTAAGCCCCTTTTTAGATCAGAACCCGTCGGAACATCATAACATGTGATATTTTTCAGATTTAGAATTTGTTGGTTTACGTTTCCCTCCATTTTTATTAACGTGATTTGATGTATTTTTTGTCAGGCTTTGATTTAGATCTATATCTGGATTTTAGATTTAGGTTTTGCAGTTAAAGTTTATTACTTTTCAGATTTAGAATTTAGATTATCAATATTATATGATATTTCATGGGTATAAGTATGCAATAGACGAAGACAACACACAGAAGAACAAGCAGGATACACAACAAATTGGTTTCGGTTGCGCTCCATCATCGATCTCTTCTCCTCCATTCGAAGCACCATCACCTTCCGCAAACGGTGCTGGTTTGAACAGATTCACGATCGTCGGATCTGCCGCTGATGTGGTTTTGGCCGCTACTTTGATGATGTACAGGTTACTTTGAGTTTTTGATTTGATTTATTTTGTTTTTAATCACAAATTTACATGGATTGTGTGATTTATTTTGTTGCCCTTTTTCAATGTGTTTGAGGATTCATTCATATGATTATTTACTGTAATTATTTATATTATTGATTTTAATTTTTCATGAATGATACATGTGTTGGTATATTGGTTTTTGATGTTTATAGCAAACGGAAGGTAGTGGAAAAAATGGCTGGTAGTCTTTTGTGCTGAGCTTGGGACACAATGGTATTCATTGAATTTCTGGTATTCATCAGATTTCTCTTTCTATCATCCTCTTCATTTTTACAATTGAAGCTATCATATTTATACATACATTCTTTTTAACGGGTGAGTTTTCTTTACATTCATTCTGATATTATGTGTATTTGTTTGTTATTTTGTTCTTTTTTGCAGCTCAAAGGAATTTGGGAACGGAAGGTGGTATATGAAAAAAAGGTGAAAGTCACTTTTATAATTCTGTTGGTCTTTGTTTTAAGACTCCTAGAGATGCCATTGAAGGTTTGTTCCTCTCACTCCCTCTCAATTTCTATATTTATTTCATGTACACTACATTATGATGAATCAATTGTGTTAGTTTAGAGTTTTATCAAGAATTATTTTGATAGTTTGATTATAAAATCTGATGCAAGATTCTTCATTTGTAGGAGCTAATAAATATATAGCTTTCCTTAAAGTGCTTGCAAATTTATGGTTTATTATTCTTCACAAGATCATATAAGGAAGAGGGATGGAGCAAATGATGGTACTTAGAAGAGGGATAGAGCAAAATATAACATGTTTCCTTTGAGCACATATATTATGGTAAGTTTGGCATATGCATCAACTTTGTTCTTTATGTGCATTGAATTCATGGTCTTCTTTTCATAGTTTTTTGATATTGTTGTAGTTGGTAAATTTTAATCTTCTATTAACAAGTATTATACAGTATTTGGCTTTGAATGAGTTTCATGGTAGTTATTGTATGATATTTCAAAATGTGAGGGGAGATTTAAATAGAATTTTCAACTACAAAGTTTCTCTTTATTGTTTGGTTTGTTTTTGGAGTATTCTAGAAACAAAGTTATATGTGTTGGCATCAATAGGAAAAAATAAATATAGAAATTGATCTAATGTAACCAAATTTTGAATGATTTTATTTTTTCTTGAAAATTTGGATTGATTCTTTTGATTTGTTTTAGAAATTTTCGTTGGAGCAAGAAATGATGTTTCTCCCTATTTTTCTCTCTTTTTTCTTGGCATGTATTTATCAGTTCTCAAGGATTCACATGTGAGCAGTGTTTCTTTGATCCTATATATGTTACTATTTGATTGATTTCAGGCCTTTCATCTTTCTTTTCTCTTGTCCTTATATTTCTTTGTATTTGGTCGTTTACTTATTTGTTTTATAGTGCAGCACCAAATCAATGCCAACTAGAGGTTCATTGCATACAAATTGTGGTATTTTTCTTTTGGCGTATCTTTTGTTGCATAGGATTATTAGTTCATTGCATACCAAAATTGGAGAAGAGGCATTAAAAATTTTAGTTTTTAAACAAATTTATTTTTTCAATACATTGATTGATCATGCTCTTACTTATGTTTTCCCTGTTATAGTCTTCAATTTTGAATTACTAATAAGAGAACAAGCCTCAATTTTCAGATTCTGACATAAGTTATGAGCTTTAATAGTTCATGCACTCAATTAAAAAAACTTTTTTATATGTGAGTGGTATATATAGATCAATTGATCAATTCTTCATGATTGCTGACATGCATGCTTTTAGTTTTACCAACCTTACTTATGTTGTTTGCCTCAAATAATTTGTAATGTATGAATTTAGCTCTGGTTATTGGTTAAACTGTATTGTACTACATTTGAAATTATTTTATGGGACTTGTGCATTTCTCTAACTTCTGGTTGCACTATTGGCCATCATTTAACATGTTCTGTTAAAAGCAATAGCTTCTACTTACTGCATTCAGTTCATTTTCTATGACTATTGTTGTAAAATATAATAATTTGTTCATAGACTAGAGCAAATGATATTGATGATGGTGTTGAGGAGGGTTATGACAACTCAAGGGATGGTGTATCATCTGTTTCTTCATATAACCCTATGAAAGAAAATATAACAGGTTTTTTTTGTGGTATTGTTAATTTGTCCCTAAGGGGCTAGATGAATGGATGCAATCGTCTCACTAAATTCAATGTAAGAGATATGTGTTGATCATGCTTCAAGAATCAATTGTCCATGTTTTTATGATAGTAGAAAATGAAAACGATGGGCTGAAATTGATAAAAGGAAAGTGAAGGCTGCTGACATGGTGTTGTCTTTTCCATTCAATTGGCCTCCATTTACATATTGAGTAGATAGGTTTCTATGTTTTAACTTGCAATAGAAGTTCCATTATTTCATGTACTACTATCTTTTATTGCTAGAAATTTGTGTGCTAGAGCAAAGATATGAGTGGGAATTGTTCAAGAGTTATCGAACTACCATTGATGTGGATTGGTATGAAGTGATTGTAGACTTTAAGATAATTAATTTTGGTTGTAACATTTAGGGTATTCATTCTAATTCTAAATTTTAACAATTTTGTATTGAACAATTGACTTATGCTTTGTGTTTAGTTTCATGTTGTTGACTTTTTTCCCCTGTTTTTTGCATTACATGTTTTTTCCTTATTTGATCTCATTCTTCATTTAATATGCCAAATTGTTCAACAAAAGTAATTTTTCCCCACCCCAACCCGCAAACATGTAATATTTTTGTTTTTTTATAGCAACAAAAGTTAATAATTAAATTATATACTTGGTGGTCAATTTGACAATAGTCATAGTATTTGGTAATTTTAACAAAAATCAATAATTAAATTAAATACTCACTATCTTCAGAGAAAAAAAATGATAAATGGGCAATAAGTTACTTAAAATAAGGGTAATAAGGTAAATTGAATAGGATGGTATGGAGGTGGGTGTGAGACGGGTTCTTGGATCCATCTCTCCATATTTACAAATCGGGTTTTCTATGCACCTACACGTAGTTAAACTTACATTTTTTCGTAAAAATTAGGGCGGACTGGTCTGGCCAAACTGAGGCGGATGTTGTCGTTCCTTTCATAGTATCCAATAATCGTTCGTATTTATAAAATTTCCTTTTTTTTCCTCAATATTCCGTGCGTCCGCACGGGTCACACACTAGTAGGTATACACAAGCCCTTGAGTCAGTGAGGGCCAGGGTCAGTAGGTTCAAATATATAAATATAGACTTAAAATACAGGGAGTAAACACAAATGTAGATTTTTCTAGTAACCTTTCTGTCGATAAAGGTGGTTCTTGTGATTTTTTTAAAATGACGGCTGCACTTGCTACCAATGGAGGTCTGCCATTGTTCTTGGACTTGGTATAGAGGGAAAATCTATTTGAATTCATGACATGTTGTGTGTATAGTCTGTTTGTGTAATGTTGTGCTTTCAAACAGTTTACTCCCTATTAGGATTTTTTATATTTGCTACTGTTCATATTTATTAAAAGAAGATATGAAGCGAGGATTAATTGACAAAATGTTTATTTAATTAAATGATAACCGTCAAAAGCCTTTAGAAAGAAAAACTGTCCTGGTTCTTTTATTTAAAGTTCAAATAATTACTTCTGAAACCATATCATAGAATCAATTTTCATTAATCTTGAACTGATTTGTCCCTAAATTCTATATTGATTAATAGATTTGTTATTGTGGCCAAAAATCAATTATGTACCAATGCAAATTGAGTCCATGTTTTTGGACTATTTATAGACAATTTCACAAGTTCAATTTTCTGTAGTAAGTGAAAAAGTGCTTGTCAGAGACAGTTTTTGATACCATAACATAGTGACATTGCATGTTGTGTTTCTAAATATGCAGAAATTTGAACTCAAGCAAAATACCTTCCTGAAGGGGAGCATGAGAGGTCAAGCTTGGCAACAAAATTAAATGGATATGTATCTATAGGTTTGGTTCAAGAGCTTGTAATGTGTCAGTTGCACGGCTCGAAATACCAGAAGGAGAATCAGGCAAATGATTTTCGCACGGTGAGAATATGACTATACTATTTTGTTGTAATTATTGTAATTGCGAATTTGCGATTGAACTCGAGTTCCACTCACCCCGTGAAGAAGAAACATTTTTACTTGTAGTTTCTTACATAAATTTCATTTATGATGACAACATTTGATAAACCAGTAAGTCCAGCTTGTTAGATTCTTGTGAGTTCTGAAGTTTTTTAAGCATTTATTTATAAATAGCACTTAAATTTCACCTTAAAGTTTTATATATAGTTTCTATGAAACATCATTTAGAAAAATAATGTTTCACACATTTATTTAGCTGCACAACTCTTCATATGTTTGCACGTAAATAGTACTTTAGATATAATGTGATTTATTTTGGGTAGTCTATTTAATCATTTTCAATTTAATCTTGTTACATTACCATGGATGCTCTCGCACACTAGACCACCAAAAATGAAATTAATCATGAATAAATCAAAACACCCAAATCAATAATCTTTTATATTAAAAATTAACATCGATTTTGATTTAACAGTAATGGTGACTTTGGTGCTCTTTGTATATTAGTGTTGATGTTGATTGAACAATAGCCCGTCTTGTTTTATTGAACAATTTATGAATTTATCGATTTGATTGAACAAATTGGTTTGAAGCTTGAAGGTCTCAATGACTGGAAAATCTTTTTTTCTTCTAATTCCTTCACTTTCTCAAACTCAATTTGGTGTTTTTAAAGAGGCGTCACTTGTCACCTAAGAACAACACAAATTACCTCCCTAAACCTCTCTAACCTCATTTTATTGCAATTCAAAAAGGAGTAGCGGCGTAGCTTGTTGTTCGTTTACATTCGACACATATGTAATTATCTGTATTATTGTAAAGGTATTTTATAATGTTTATTTTATTTGATAAAACTTCATTTTATTGGGTTACCTCAATCATCTATTATTTTATATAATAAACAAACATACACACTTTTTGTTAATTAATTTAACAAAATACAGTATGATTTAATTATAACTTTAAATCTTCAAATTATATAAAGGATAATAAACTTCCCTTGTTTTTCTTCTTGGTGGATAAAAGTGATATGTCTTAATTTTTCTTATGACTTTAGTTTTTGGTGTATGAATTCATTAACTTGCTTAGGCATGATTAGTGGTTAGGTCATTTCAACTCATTTTTTTTGTGATTGTTTTGATTGGACCGTAACATACTTCGTTTTGCTATAGATGAAGCACTCCTTGTGCTAATCTATTGAGCTTTATATATTATTTTTATTGGCTAATTAAAAAAAAAAAACTCTAAGAATGGAACCAGTTGCAAAAATTATCTTTTCCCCGCCTTATAATCTACCAGGAAAATTTAAAAACTTTGCGTTTCTATTTTTTCTTCCCCATAAAGCAAATTCTAGAGTTATAATATACACTATTTAATAAATAAATAAATAAAAAAATTGGTACAAACAAGAGTTATTTACATTTTTTTTTATTTAAACCGAGTATCATCTATGCACAACTGCATAGACTAATCACTCAAGCCGAGTAGAACTACAAAAAATGACAAAACTTTTTTTAAGATAATTTAATATTGTTGTATTATCTGTCCTAATCTCAAAATGTTATATACATCGTGAAAATAGAAAATGAGGCGCCATATTCCATAAATAAATAAAAAATGAAGGAAATGCATGAAATTTCTTCTAAAATAAAAATCAATTCCCACATACAATTTTTCTTCATTTTTTGAGGCAATGAACTACGCTGAACCTTGTGTCAAAATAAAAACTACGTTGAACCTGAACCGTAAGATTAAACTGAAACGAACGATCCAGATAAATACAGAAATCTTATTAACCTTAATATCAGCTCACTCTATAAATACCCAAAAAACCTGGTTCATTAATTCGGTTTCATTATTACCTAGTTACGGCGAAAATAGATTCCGATCGGAAAAGAAAGTCGAATTCAGCGGCGGAGGAAACCCTAAACAAGAAGAAAATGTCTTCTTCAAACAGGCACGGCGGCGAGGTTAGGGCTTCACACATATTGATCAAACACGAAGGTTCTAGAAGGAAAGCTTCATGGAAAGATCCAGAAGGTTACGTTATTAGAAATACTACTAGAGAAAGTGCTGTTGCTCAGCTTAAGGTAATGAAAGAGGATATCGTTTCTGGTAAGGCGAAATTTGAGGATATTGCTTCTCGTTACTCTGATTGTAGCTCTGCTAAACGCGGCGGCGATCTCGGTTAGTTTTCATCAAACTATCTCTATAAATGAAAGATTCAGATTAGGTTTTGTATGATAATTAGGTTTTGTATTTAAATTAGTTTATTTGTGTGTTTGGGAGAATTGTGTTAACCCTAGGATAATTGAGCAAGTTTATTTACTTAGGGTATTACTTTAGTTTTTTGAACGGGAAATATATTAATAATAAGACTTGGTCTCTGCACAAGACGAATAGAGAGACTGGTAAAAGAGGAGATACAAAACGAAGGCGTTGTATATAAGTGGAACACCGATGGGCGATGACTTATGGTGTTACTGTTATTGATTGGTTTGTTGATTTTAAAGATGTTCTAAGATCTAGTTTAGTTAAGTGAGATTGATAACGGTAAGAAAAATAAATAAATTAAACTGTTAAGTAACTTTTACATTTATGAATCTTGTGTTGAAGAGTGGTTTGTTTGTGATTTGAGAGCTTCTTTTTCTGATTAGTGTAGCAAACAATGGTTTAGATTTTATGGTTTGAGAAAGATTAAGAATTAAAAACTGAGGAGGATGATTCATTTGATCATTTTGGTTATTGATGTTTTTTATCAATTACTAGAAAGCAATGGTTTGGAGTTTACTGCCTAAGAAAGAAGAGTTTTGAGATTATGATTATCGAAGGGTTTTACTTTTTTTGGAGTTGTGATCTCTAGCTTATTTATTGTGCGTCCTATCAACGAAGTTAAAAGCTTTTAACAATGTGTCAAAATTTACTCTTTTGTATTGCTGTTGCTGTAGTAACCGAAGTAGTTCTATGCGCGCTAACAATGTGTCAAAATTTACTCTTTTAGATAACCCTCCCCAAAGAAATGTTGGTAACATACTTGAATATATTATTTTCAATTCACTCTCTTTCATTGGTTGATATGTAAGTTTCACCTAATTGATGCGAGACCCATTTGAATTTTAATTAAATACAAGGGAGTGTATTGAGAAGAGTGTTTAGATGGTGTATTGTTGGCACCCCTTTAATTAGGGCCGGCCCGAGGCAAGTTGTAATATGAGGCCTTTTTAAAGTTCATAGTTGTATATTATATTTTTATTTGAACTTTATTTTTTTGTGCTTTTTAAGATCCAAAAGTTGCACTTTTAAATTGAGTGTATGTGGGATGTCAACTACCTATGTGTATACTAGTAGTAGTGGGTATAAACGAAACTTGGAACAATTTAGAAGTTTGCAATGTACATACATTAATTTAATTTGAACTAAAAAGGAAGTATAGGGAATCGAATGAGTGACCTCACATACCTCACTCACACGCACAAATCACATTCTACCAGTAGAGCATTATAATACACATGATATTTTCTGAACATTGACCATATATAACTAATATTTTTGGGGCTCAGAATTTTGAGGCCTAGAGCTGTAGCCTTCCCTGCACTTGCGATGGGCCGGGACTTGCCTCTAATCCTATAAAAATTGATTACACATTCAATGATTTCTTTCATATATAGAGTGAAATATATACATCTTTTTTTGCCATAACAAATATATTTTTCTACTTGAACTAAGCCACCTTCCATAAATATAGGTCATCCTTCACTAAAACACGAGAATTAAGACTCATCCAGTTGGTATTAGTTTAAATTTGTTAACATCTATTATTTTCTTATGCTCATTGTCACTATATATGTGCAGGTGCTTTGAAATATTTTCACTATTGTTTAATTAATAATTCATTTACTTTCTTGGCTGTAGGTTCTTTTGGCCGTGGCCAGATGCAGAAGCCTTTTGAAGATGCAACTTATGCTCTTAAAGTTGGTGAAATTAGTGAGATTGTGGATACTGAGAGTGGATCCCACATAATCAAGAGAACAAATTGATTATTACACTGAATGATCTTCCTTTTAGAGAGAACTGTAGTATTTATAGATGAGTCCCAGATTGTTGTTCTTGCTCAGCTCAAAATTTGTTGATATTATTGATATTGATATATTGTTGTTCTTGTTCAGCCCAAAATTTGGTGGTTCTTGTTTTTTTGGATGATACCTTGTTTTAACAAGAATTAAAAACCTGTATCTGTATGCTTGTAATTTTGAAATACATTCATGGGATTTGCACTTTGTATTCTATTGTCTTTGGCACGATATGGTTGTGAATTCCATCACTACCAAGTATAAACGTGTTTCCATTGTTAGTTACGATGATATGCGTATTGTTTGAGATTATTTTCCTGCAAGAACCACCACCAGCATCGATCCTCGATGTAACTTGATAAATGCGGTGTGTTTTACTTGTTGGATCTTGAACACCCAAAATGGCTTGATGCATGAGGTGGTTGCTTATGTTATCATGTGAATGGTTAATGTCCAATAAACAGGCATTAATTCTGATGAATCCTGTGAATCGTTGAGGTTTATGCCGGGTTATTCTAACAATGACTCGCCATGTGCTTGTAAAGTTTAAGTTATTTATAGATGGTTCGTTGGGCGTTGATTCATACCAAAATGAATAATAAGTTATGAAGGAGGTATTTTAGGAAATTTTATATACAAAAACACATTGACGTCACACACTACACACTTCTATTAATATATGTGAGAGAAAAATAAAAAAGATAAAACAGCGAAGGTCTGAACACACATACTAAATACTAATACTATAGTTAAAATAAAATAATCAAATTCGGATTCCACTTATTTTAAAATGATACAATCAATCACTTTAAAATAAAGCCAATATTATAAATTATTGATTAACAAATTAGATATGAATATATTTTTTGTATTAATAAGCTTTTATCTTTATGCAATATGAGTTAATTTTTTTTTTCAAGTTGTTTAGTTGTTAAAAAATTTACCCTTAAAATGAGTAGTGTGTCCGGAATTCGAACTCCGATCCTTACATATAAAATGTAATGTTCTTATCAACTAAGTTAAACTCATATAAACAATTAAATATAAATATTATAAAGTGATATATAATTTTAGACAATTTTTGCTGAGGCGATTATAATTTGGATTGAGGGAATACAACACGAATTAAAACAGAAGAATTATTCGTGTGAATATGAATGGGTGGGAAAACAAAGAAAAGAAAAGAAAAAGGTTTTGTCAATAAAATGAAGAAATTAAAGAAAAAGATGACAACTGACAAGTGGCTTATCAACACACAAAAAAGACAACAAGATTTTTTTTTCCTGTAAAATTATTACTCCCTCCGTTTCAAAATTGTAGTCGTTTTAAAAATTTACACATGAATTAAAAAATAATTTTTTTGATACATTGAAAAAATAAACCGTTCCAGCCAAAAATTGATTTATGGACCTCTCCATATCTAATTCATATGTCTTTTAACTCTTACCATTTAATTAATCCTACTGTATTAAAAAATAATAAAGATTAATAAGTTAAATTTATTTTATCTTTACATTATTAAAAATGACAAAACTCATTTATTGTTTATTTTAATTTTTATAAAGATACAAATTAAAAAACATCGTTAATTAATGACCAAAATTTTGAGATAAAACTAGAAAGCGACCAAAGAGATATGGTATCTCTTTGTGTGAGTATGAAAAAAGGCAAAGTTACGGACCAACTCCATTATAGCCATCTTCAGCAACGACTTGTTGACTTCATGTGTTGACTTGACTCATAAATAAATACACCAATGGGGGTTGAGTATTTTTTCCATGTGAGGATATGATTAATACATGTGACTTTATTTTTTCCATGAAGACTGAGTACATGTCTGGAAGTAGTCCACACGTTTTATGGCTTTAAAAAATAGTAAACAAAACAAAGGAAACAGGTCACAACCATACTCCTACAATACAAGGATTTCAGAGACAGAGAGAGAGAGGGATTAATTCCATTCTCAGTTTCAATCCAATTCTCAAACATGGCTTTAATGGCTAGTAATAATAATAATCTCTTATTCTTCTTATCATTTTTGTCTCTTCTTTTTTCTATCCATGCTAAACTTCATCTTCACCCTTCAGACACAAAAGCATTCATTACTTTCCAACACAACCTCGGACTCAACCTTAACACAACAAATCATCATCCGTGTAATGCGGAGGGTGTGTTCTGCGAAAAAAGACTCACCAACAATGAAAGCTATTACCTCAGAGTAACAAAACTTGTTTTCAAATCAAAACAACTCACCGGAACACTTTCACCGGCCATTGGAAAGTTCACAGAGCTTAAAGAACTCTCTCTTTCATACAACAAACTCGTTGACCGAATCCCATCTTCCATAGTTGACTGCAGAAAGCTTGAGATTCTTAATCTTGCTCATAATCTTTTCTCTGGTGAAGTTCCTCCTGAATTACCTTCTCTGGTTCGGCTGAAGTTTCTTGATATTTCTGGGAATAAACTCTCTGGAAACTTGAATTTTCTTCGTTATTTTCCCAATCTTGAAACTTTTTCTGTTGCAGACAATCATTTTACAGGGAGAGTTCCAGTTTCTGTTCGTTCTTTTCGCAATCTTAGACAATTTAACTTTTCTGGTAACCGGTTTCTTGAAGGTGTGCCGGTGAATCAGAAGCTTCTAGAGTATGAAGATACCGATAATATTGTTCCTAAACGCTATATTCTTGCTGAGAATGAAAATTCAAATGGAACAAAGAGGAATCATCATTCTCCTGCAGGTGCTCCAGCTCCTGGTCCTGCAACAGCAGTTGTGAAAAAAAAGCACAAGAGCAGGAGGAAGCTAGCTGGATGGATTCTTGGGTTTATTGCCGGAGCATTCGCTGGAATACTATCTGGTTTCGTGTTTTCTTTGCTGTTTAAGTTGGCTTTGGTTTTGATTAAAGGAAAAGGAAAGGGTTCTGGTCCTTCAATTTATAGTTCATTGATTAAGAAAGCTGAGGATTTAGCTTTCTTGGAGAAAGAAGACGGTTTAGCTTCGTTGGAGATTATTGGAAAAGGTGGATGTGGTGAGGTTTACAAGGCGGAATTACCAGGAAGTAATGGAAAAATGATTGCTATCAAGAAGATTATTCAGCCATCTAAGGATGCAGCTGAGTTAGCTGAAGAAGATAGTAAGCTTTTGCATAAAAAGATGAGGCAAATTAAGTCGGAGATTGATACCGTTGGTCAGATTCGTCATAGAAACCTTTTGCCGTTGCTGGCTCATATTTCTAGACCTGATTGTCATTACCTTGTGTATGAGTTCATGAAGAATGGGAGTTTGCAGGATATGTTAACCAAAGTTGAAAGAGGTGAAGCGGAGTTGGATTGGTTGACAAGGCATAAGATTGCGCTTGGTATCGCGGCTGGTCTTGAATACCTTCACACAAGCCATAGTCCACGTATTATTCATCGAGATCTCAAGCCTGCAAACATCCTTCTTGATGATGATATGGAAGCTAGGATTGCGGATTTTGGACTTGCAAAGGAGATGCCTGATGCGAAGACGCATATCAGTACTTCAAACGTGGCTGGTACTGTGGGATATATAGCGCCTGAGTATCATCAGATATTGAAATTCAGTGATAAGTGTGACATATATAGCTTTGGCGTTATGCTAGGTGTTTTGGTGATGGGAAAGCTTCCTTCTGATGAATTTTTTCAGCATACGGAAGAGATGAGTTTGGTCAAGTGGATGAGAAATATCATGACTGCAGAAAACCCAAAGGAGGCAATTGATGCAAGGCTTATAGGTAATGGTTTTGAGGAACAGATGCTTCTGGTTTTGAAGATTGCATGCTTTTGCACCATGGATAATCCTAAGGAGAGACCTGACAGTAAGAATGTTAGGATCATGTTGTACCAAATCAAGCACTAGTTAATTTGATATGAAAAATGTAAAATAATGTGTGATTAAGTGTGTCTGTTTAGTAATATCATTACTAAATGATAGGTGTTGGTTCAAAGGTTAAAGGAATCATTATATTTATACTAGTGTTGTCTTCATTACAATAAGCTGAATTTCAAGACAAGAAAAAAGTAAGATAGAAAGAAATTCAGCATTGTGATGATCTATCTTTAATTGAATCTGTTACTATCTGGTGTATGTTTCTATATTGATCAATAAAATAAAATACTACCATGTTGTAGTTTGTAACCATAGTTTCATTCTGAGTATCATTATTGATAAGTATTTTTCATCATTAATTTTAATTAAAAAAAGAAAAATAACTCTTGATTTCATAGCTAAGCTTTAAATTTGGACAAAGGAATGAATAGGCACATACAACACTTAATATCTCTTTAACCAATCAAACGTTAGTTGGTCCAGTGGTGATTGCCACTAGACATGGTACGGAGGACCACGGTTCAATCCCCCGCAACTGCGTTTGAGAGGGGACTAAAACTACTTGATACCAGAACTGACTCTGAACTTTGGACTACTATGGCCCCCTTCTCCTAGGAACCAAATGTGAAAACTAAAAAAATAAAAAATACCTCTTTAATCTGCATCAACAGTTAAAATGTTACACAATACAATCCTAAATTTCTCCAGTTATTTTCTTTGACACATTTATTTTTCAATATCTACTTAATTTCTCCCTTTTTTTTTCTCTTTTGCTTTTCTCCCTCTCCATTCTCACTCTTTGGAAGAAAGAAAAAAGTATATGTGCCAAGTCAACACATTCATACATAGTATTGAAGCAAGGACAAACGTGTTTCTCATTTATCATTTACCTTATTAATTGGTCCTTTGACTAGAATATAGAGAAGCTTACAAGTGAGTTTCCTTTTATTTGCTTTAGATGCCTCTGAAATAACTAGCACTACATTTACTCTTAACATGTACAAATGCCAAGGCAGCTAAAGGCAATGACCAAACTTATTTGCATTTATTGATTGATAATACAATAATTAAGGAGATGTTGTAATTAAACCACTTTTGGAGATAGCATGTTTTTGGTTTAATCTTATGGGAATATGCTGATGACCAACTTAAGTCAATCTGACAGTTGTGTTATATCTTGCTCTATGATTATCAATCAAGAATGAACAATAACTCTAGTGGTGATTCTCAAATGTTGGATGCTAATGTTCGCAATGATGGTTTGAAAAACTATGATGTGTATGTGATTAACAAAAAAGAGCTAGAACTGATCATGTTAAAACAAAGTTGAATGCTTACTTAGGGGAGGAAATTTTACCGAAGATTTTGATATTCTAATGTGGTGAAAGTTGAATGACATTAAGTATCCAACACTTCAAGCAATTGCAAGGGTTGTATTGGCGATTATAGTTTCTAGTGTAGCTTCTGATCATTCAAAACTCAAAACAAACCAGTATATTTTATTATTATTATTATTCTTTTAACCCACACTATATAGTGTTGTTTAAATGTATTATATTCGTCATTATTTACTGATGTTTTTACCGACATAGGTCCTTTAAGTACCTGTATGTGTACACCATTGCTAATATACATGTCTATGCTATGTTACTTACATGGTGAGATATTGGGAACACAATTGACCACTACCCTATGTGTACCCGCCCATGTTCGATCTCCTATGTGTATCTCTTGTCTGTTTCAAACTTAGGGTAAATGATTTGAGACAAATATTGCGCACGAGAAGATGAATAGACAATAGACGCGATTGTAGTTCAGTGGTATCCTTTGCCCAATTCTTTGCGCAAGAGATGTCACCCCAAAACACTAATTGTGGATGCGGAAATGCGATTGGGCTGCAAAAGAGACGCAAGTGCGGCTGCAACCACCACACCTATTGAATGCAACGACCAGCTGAAAGCGTGGTAGCCGACGTCTCCTGCGCATTGTGAATGTGAGATTGCCGACTATAGCGGCTAGATTGACAACATAGGAAAAAACTGAACCAAATCGAATATTTTTAATTGGTTTAATTTTTTTCTCCCAAAAAACAGAACCATACCAACTCATTACACCCTATGCTTAAGGTTTTTAAACTTTAGATTCTAGGTAAACTCATTTTTCTGAGGTGAACACAAATTGTTAACTGGATTCTTTAACATGTAAGGATTTACCTATAAAGATAACTAAAATTTTAATTTCATAATAAATAAAAAGAAATGCTTATCATTACTAACGTCTATCCAATGAAATGTGTAAAATAGAATGAATCACATCCGCTAATTATATCTGCAACTGGCCATGTAGTCCACCCTATCCCCTTTATTTTATTATTTCTCTTTTTGAAAGAGTAATTCTTACCTTTCGTGTTTATATGTTTCGCAGGAAATAGCATAGCTCAAAAATAAATAAAAAGCAATTCAGCAATTTAGATAAGTAGCAATTTTTCTGTACAATTTTTCTGTAAAATTTAGATATAGAGAAAACTCAGAAATAACTAGCAATTTTTCTGTACAAATATGTCCATGCAACACAATTTTTGTTCCAAATTTAATTTTAAACGTTTAGGTAACACATAAAAAGCACAATAAAACATATACACAATAAAAATTATGTAATAAATTATGTAATAAAGCACAATAAAATATATACAATGAAACACAGTAAAACAGCAGTGAGACAGGTGAGTTAGCATCTCGTGTTTTCTATAGTTAGTAGTTACTAGTTAGAGATAAAAAGGTTACCTTGTAATAAAATGCTTAAGCCAAAAGGCATATACACACCTGTAAAGACTTAAAAAAAATCCATTTCTCTGCCCATCACTGTAATTGAATTCACTGGACTTTTTCATTCACAATCTAAAACCTATGATGTATTAACAGAAGCAAGTTTTTCCTGAAGCTTTGTGATTCGAGCCTGTTTAAACATGAATGAGGAGAAAAATCATTATTCCAGTAGAATATCCCTTCAAATCAAAATTGTATACAGTCAAAACAACAAAAGATACAATGACTTTTCGATTATTTGTTAAAAAACAATGAGTTTTAGGTTTTTCCGTATGTAAGAGATGATTCAAAACAGATTCTTTTGAGAGGATAATAATCCATAAGTGAATATTCTTTGACATCAGAGTTGTCAATCCCGGATAATGGAATGTGCGGCCGACCCCAAAAACAGTATATAACAAGATAGCAGGTAGTAAGATGGCCGCTATTTTGAAATTTATATACAATTTATGTAAATTATACTATATACATAAAAAATAAAAAGGTAAGGTTGCATACAGTACACCAAAATGGTGGAACTCCTTTCCGGACCCTGCTTATGCAGGAGCTTTAGTGCACCGGGTTGCCCTTATTTTTAATACTAGTATTTATTTACATAAAAACTCACAAGTGAAGAAAAAAACTCAACAACTAGTTGTAACTGACCAATGAGAGGATGAAATATGACACAATGGGTGAGAAAAAGAGAGAGATAGAGAGAAAGAGAGAGAGGATCATTGCAACATTCCTAAAATACCTCAATCATAAATTTGAACATTTAAATTCTAAGGGCTTTTTTGGAAATTTTTATTTCATTATGAGCGGCAGAGCTATAGCTGTCACGACGAGCACTACACTAAATTGCTCCACTACACTGCTACCTTCAAAAATACATTCAATTTTTCCATGGGAAATACATTCAATTTTTCCGCATTTTCCTTCAAAAATTTGCAGGTTATGTTAAAAGAAATAGATATGATCAAAATAGCTAAAGCCAAAGATCGAATGCTACCTTGAATGATTTAGAATGACGGATTGAAGGATCTATATCTAAAGCTTTTAAATACGACTGCTCTGCCAAATCAAATTCGTTCAATGCCAGAAAGGCATCGCCTTGACAGATAAAAGCCTGCAACATGAATAAAGAAAGAATAGAGTGATGAGAAGCCATAAAACAATATTAATTTCTTTTTCGTTGTATAGATGTTTGTTTAAATGTAGGCACAAAAAAAATATACAAATACAAGTGAAAAATGGCCATACACGCATTGATCTTAAGTAGGCAAATTATATTGAGCAAAATCAAGATAAAAAATCTCTGGCTATGACATTGATAGAAATGCTAATGTGCAGTTGGGCCTTGAGTTTGGCCCCAAGCCCAAGATATGAAGGGTGTATGAAAGGAAAAAGGAAAAAGGGAATAAGAAGGGTGAATTGGAGAGTATGATGCATGGACTTAAGAGTATTTATTAGTGGTTAGAGGAGAGAGGACATTCGTTAGCAGTGCATTTCACACTACGTGAATTGCGGGAGCCTTGGTGCTTTGGGGAATTGGTAGCTTGCTATCAGTTTTTGGTTATCTTGTTATTTGTTTTACACCATTACTATACTTGTAATTGTTTCCATGATTCTATTAATACAATTACATTTACCACCATTTTATTCTACATACTTGATAAATTGAGATCCATCAGACATTGTATTGATGGATTTTGGTAACAATTAGAAGGTATAGCTTTCACTAACTACCTAAATATGGGAAACACACATGCCATATTGAGTTAGCATTCAGTTCATGGTTATTAGTATTTTACGATATATGTTGATCATATCTTGGTTCAATACAAAATTGAACCCAATCTACATGAATTCCTAGTGTGTATCTATTTTTGGACATGAATTTTATCTTAAATCCTAATGATTCATAGAATCGCGATTCAATCTAAAAATCACTACTAAACTCCGTGCAGCTAACCACTTTTTTTTGACAACTTTCTATAGTCAACACTTTTTTAGCAGGGACATCGATAGAAAAATTTTAAAGGAGCATCTAGAAAAGAATGTGAAAATTTGGGTCACCTCTGAATACTCGGGAGCTAATATCAAAGACTCGTTAGCATCTTGGAGGGCACCAGAGTAGTTGCCCAATTCCAGCCTTACGAATGACCTGAATGTCAAAATTGAGTAAACTACCAAATTAGTCCTTACTCTTTTATATTATACGGCACTCTTAAATACTACTCTAGCTTAAATATAAGCAAAAGTCGAGCAGTATTTGGTCAAAATTTAGACCGGATACAACTTGACTTTTGCTTATACTTAAAGACTTGCGCGGTAATAATTTTACAAACCTGCATTTGAATGTGACATGTATGCCCCCAAATGGTTTTAAATCTATAGCCTGCAATGCATAAATGAGTAATAATCAAAATCAATAATGTTATTCAAAACATGTGACAATTTCTTATGACGAAAAATAGAAACTCGGTGTGTATACCTGTGAGAGCAAAATCTCAGCCTCAACGAAATTCCGATTCTGAAACTCAACATCGGCCCTTTTTCTCAAAGCAAGAGCATCCAAACTACTGTCAGAATTATGATTATTTCCTCCGCCACCAAACAGACTTACCATCACCTCCGAACAACGAGCAGCTGTGCCGCAATGGCGGATGATGAGGCCATCTGGAAGGAATACGAGGTTGGGGCCGGCGCCGCAGCAGCCCAAACAGCCGGAGGATTTTACAGTGACGTTTGGAGGAGCGATGGCGGAGAGGGTTTCTAGAGTTTGAAAGGATCCTTGTTTGCGGCAGGCACGGTTTGTGCAGACCCGTAGCTCTTGGAGCTGCTGCTGTTGTTGTGCTTTGGTGCGGCGGGAAGAAGAATGGTGGTGAAGATTTCGTTTGGATGATGGGGCCGTCGCCACATGATAACTTGGGAGGAAGATAGTGTTCATTTTTTTGGGTACATTTTATCCATTATTTTAGAGAGTATTCATTTTTAAATAAAGTTTAAAATTTAAGCGGAGGAGTAGCTAAGCTTAACTGATTAAATTAGTTGAACTAAAAGTTAGAGGTTCGTGGTTCGAATCTTGTTAAAGAAGAAAAACACTAACAATAGACTAACAAACTAACAAAAAACCACAAACCGAACCAATCCAAACCGAAACCACAAAATACCGCATTTAGTTAAAATCACACAAATTATTTTTCTACTAAACTGCGCGGTTTAGTTAGTTTCGCAGTTTTTATTTCATAAAACCAAATCAAACCCTTAGATGTGACTATTCATTTTAATTATTTTTGAAATAAACTTTTAAATATTTTTTGAAATAATTAATAATCAGATATAGATTGTACCCAAAAAAATCATATATAGATTTACATACTTCCTCCGTTCCTAAATATAAGAGGAAAATTACTTTTTAGGTTCATTAAGAATCTAATATATCTAATTCATATTGTAGACCAAATACATTAGAGTCTCAATGAATCTAAAAAGTAATTTTTCTCTTATATTTAGGACCGGAGGTAGTAATTTAAAGGAATATAATAAATTATTAGTATTAATTCATATATAAAAAATATCTATATCATTTTCATAAGTATTTTTGAGTGAATATAATTAGGGATGTCAATTTGTATTTGATAATGGATTATTCGTGGGGATTATCTGTACAGAGATCCGGAGTTGCGGATTTTTTTCCCCGTGGGGACGGGGATGGAGGGAGAAATTACCCCGTGGAAATTTTGGGACGGGGAATAGAGAAGGTCCCTCCGCCACCGCGGATTCCCCGACCCCGACCATATTATTTAAATTATATATAATTATATAACTTTATATGTTTTTTAATTAAAAATAATAATTAATACTTTATAAAGATAATGATTATTATATATGGTGGCAACAAGTTCAATTGAATATTTTATTTTTTACAAAAACAAATATTAGAAAGTGTTTTTTTTTCTAGTTTTTTGTTATTGATGCAAAATGTACTTTTATTTAAAAAAAATACAAAAGATGTATTTTTTTAAAGAAAAAACAAGATATTAGTGTCCTGTTTTGATTTAAATGTATAACAATTTTGTAATTTTTTATATCCGTGGAGCTCTGTGTATTCTGTGGGGATCCGTGGGGATGGGGATGGAGGAAGAAATCTCCCCGCGGGGATGGGGATGGAGGATGAAATGTCCCCGAAACAAGAATGGGGCAAGGAGTGGTAAAGTGTCATCCGGTTAATCCCCACCCCGTTGACATTCCTAAATATAATCCTACAAAATCTTTTAAAATTCTTTTTCTTTTAAGTCTAAAAAGTGAATATAATTCTACAAAATCTTTTAAAATTCACCACCAATATTCCTCCAACCCGACTGGACCAACTAATCCGATTAGGGAGTCACTTCTGACATCAAATAATTTAGAAGATTGAATCATAATCCTTCCTATCAAATTCAGTGTCAATCACCACGATAATTCCTAGATGTATTGAAATTACAAACACAGTCCCGTGCCTCATCATTTGTTACCAAAGAAATCATTAACCCTCTAGCAAAAATTAATTATACACACTTATACATGTATTAATATATTTTACCTACGAATTAATAGCATAAAAATACGAAAAGAAATTATTTCTCTATCATTTAATTACTCTAATAGTAAATCCATCAGACAAACACTCACATGTATAACTACATCATAATCATAATAATAGTAGTAGCAAAACACAATTCAGATTAAAATTGATCACACATATACCCATCTAACCATGGGTCTCTATGCTAAAAGTTGCCTTGCATATGAGCAGTCATAAGCACAAATTTACTCGCAACGATACTTCATCAACTCAAGAATACTGTTTTTTGGTGATCAAGTTGAAATTCTTGTCTTGTCTTGCCGATCCATGTCACGATAGATGTGCCATTTCCTGTATCTATGCACTCCATTTAAAACAGGTCTAAGCCTAGGAGCAGTAGTACAAGTCAAACAACAACATCCTCTTAGATCCTTTATACATTCTCTGCAGCATCTGCAAGACAAAGAGGATAACATGCTTGACTTGAACGAATCATACTTCAAATCGAATATAAATCACTTAAGTTTCGGTTAAAAAGAAGACAAATGCAACAGATAACGGAGTCTTACAGAAAAAGCAAGTTACAGTCAAGATTCGCACAGTTCCGATGTCTCAGTTCACTGACGCCCGAGTTACATATGTAGCATTTTGCAAACTTATCATCTCTAGAAATTGGAGTTGTCTCACCTTCATTAATGGCCTGAGGATAGTAAACAGGAGGAGGGAGAGACAATCGGGAGTCAAATACAAATAAATTTCCTACCCATTCTGCAGGACCTTCATTCTTTATATAGTTAGAGACACCTCCCTGAAGGGTATACAAATTCTGAAACCCATGCCGCCTGCCACATGGCATCAAAGCAATATAACAAAATTAGCAATATTAAAAATAAAAAAGGCTCAACTTCAATTTCTTATGTCTGATCACAAAATCAAAATTTGCTCTAATATCATTTTGGGTTTGTAATTTGTGTCTAAATTAGTCGACGACACTCACATCCATTTATTTATTTATTTATTTTTGTTTTCACCCACTGGTTCCTGAGAGAAGGGGGCCCTAGTAGTCTACTCTAGAGTTCGGAGCGAGTTATGGCATCAAGTGGTTCCAGTCCCCTCCCAATTGCGGAGGATCGAACTGTGGTCTCCCTACCAAGTCCGGTGCCAATCACCACTGGACGAACTAACGTTTGGTACATTCCCTATTTATATTTATATAGCATATAAAATAAATACAATAAATGCTAATTGTTATGATTTTCTAATTCAAACAATACCCCCTTTGTCCCTAATTATGAAATTAACCCTCATTTTTCAGTTGAAATTCTAATTATACCCTTGCACTTTACCAAAATTACAGGACTTCCATCCAAGATATACGGTGCCGTGTATGTGTTGAATTTTTATGTTTGGTTATCATTTCTGTTTTCAAAATTCAACATGCATTGGTGATTTGTTTACATAAATGCTCATATTTAATTTGCCAAAGGATTCTGAAGGTGGTTGTGGTGATTGCCAGAAATGGCTCTCGCTAGAGAAGGCACCAACACGAAAGAGGATCAATGGATGAAGCACGTCGAATGCACACAGCAAGATAAAGCAGCATGGAAATGTCAACCAGTTGAAAATGTCTAGAACATTCATATGATTCCTATACTAGAACAATCATTTGTTTTTATCCATAGCGGTCATCTCGCTACACGCTATACCACTTTTGGGATTGCCTGCTCCTCTATACATGATTAATTGCCTAGAATCAGACCACAGTCACCACTATTTGTAACAGCATATAGAATAAATACAATAAATGCTAACTGATATGATTTGCTAATTCAAATTCTAATCTATAATCATAATCCTAATAATAAATTTATGAATTTGATTATTTGATTGTAAACTAATGTGACAAAGCAACTTAAAATAAAAACATGAAGTAATAATTTACCTCAGTATCGTAGAATACACATCACAGCGAATCCCTCCTGTGCAATACATCAATATATTTGTATTTTCTTTATCTACATTTGATAAAGGGTCTGAAGCAGTGATCTGAAAAGGGCATAGTAAAGAGGAGTACATTAACAGCCATTAAGGAAACAGAAATCTCAAATATTTAAGATGTACAAAAAGAACAGTACACATTGAGCCAGATGCAAAAAATAAGTTAAACGAAACCCATATTATTGGCAGCTAGAAGCCTACAATGCTACATTCTTATCATATAATAAATTTAATGAATGAAAACGTTTTTGGTGAATATCAGTATTAATATTTAATGCACATAAACCAAGATTTTATAGCATTACGTTTACTTAAATAAGTTCTACATCTTGATGAAATGTTTCAGCTTATCATGAGATCATATTGATCCCAAATCAGCCCATATTTGGTCAGTGAGACATCGAAATATGACTGGACCTCTTCCTGAGACAGTCCAAATGAAGTGCTCCTAAAGCAGTCCACATTAGGTCGTTTAGCCCCGCGGAAATGCCCAATGTCCCACTCATAACCTGAAAAATGGCAAAAATACTAAATTCAGACTCAGAAGTTATAACTATGACAGAAATAAATATTCTAAAATAGTACACAGATAAATAAGAGCAACAAACTTTCCTTTTGAGACCGGCATGCCATTGCCATTTGAAGTCATTCATTAGACAGTGTTAGACTATAACATATTAGCATTTGTTTTAGAAAATATAGTCAATTATATTTTATTGATCAGTTAGGGAAAAGGCTACAGCTTAGCCACTGATTATTAAGCTATGTTGGCTACAAAGTTCTACTAACTCCTAAGGAGTCAAGCTATAAATAAGAGATCATGTGTACTGTCCATACTCAATTTCTATCTCTTCCAACATGGTATGAGAGTGATGCTATCTAATATCCTCAATGACCCAATTCACTACCACCATTCTCCCAAATATGGAATTCCGTTCTTTGGTACCACCCCATGATAGAACACTGTAAGAATCTTGAAGAGAATGATGTATTACTATTGATGCAAATCGTCCCAACTAAGTGGTGGTATTAAATGGGGCATACAGTCAGTAAAGGTGAAGAACTATTATTTATTCCTTGGGTAAATGGTAGCATAGACCACCAAACCACAATGTCGTGTGGCCCACAGTGAGCTAGCACAACTAACTGATGACAATAGATATCCCCTATTTTGATTTCTTTTTTTTTGTTTTTGAAATCCATGTAATTAGCTTTTCTGGAAGGTCTCAAACTTCAGGAAAAATCAAAAAGCCACAATGAGTTCTGCCAAACCAGAACTTCCAACCTCCGAGCCTTTGTCCTCTTCTCTACCAAAATTCTTCTCATTTTCAAGTGAGCAATCCACCACTAAACAAATAAATAGCAGTAACCCCCTCCTCCACCACTTGACCACTAGACTCGCTATAGCTTTGTTGCAAACCTACTAAGGCATCATGGACGCGCTTTCAGTTTCAATCGTCTAAAACTCACAAGGTTGCTAATTCCCTCTCTAATTAGCTGCTACACCTCCTTTACATCAAACTTTTCTTGCACATCAACCTCTCTCTCCCTCTCTTTCAACAAGAAGCTTGTCACCCTCCAATGTGGTGCGGAGGTAGGCGACAAGGCAGTCATCAAGCTGCCCAATGCGACAAGTTCCCTCTTATCTGTGGGATTGAGAACCCACGTGCTGCCACAAATAGGTGCAACAACAGCCCCAATGACATGCCAGAAAAGACGGGCACTAGTGGAAGACTTCCAGAGACGGCAATCAAGTTTTGTTTTGGAATTGGATTGGCGTTGTCATCAAACTTGAAGAAGAGATGAAAGGCGCAACCACAGTCAGATTGGGATACAAAGAGGTCAAGAGGAGGAGTATATGTGGTCATGTTTAGTGGACATGTTGCTCAAATAGCCAGACGCCCAGACAAACTAACCAGTTGCCACATCTTCTTCTGGGCATCACAGACTAAAGTGGAAGAATGTTGCTGGAAAAACATGTGCACATTAGTGATTACACACTCAAGAGACTTCCAAGGGAACTGGGGTTTGCTCCCTTTATCTACCCTCCATAAATGGACAATAAATGGAGGATAGGTAAATAGAGCAAACCCATACTCCTTCCAAAGTTACCCTCTTATCCAATTTTGGGGCCCATTGTACCAAAGAACACCTTGTAGATGCCTTTATTTCCAAGCCCTGCCCATTTTGGGCCAAATGCAGCACCCGTGCGGGATGTTTAGTTCTTTCTGCCTTTGCTGGCCACCGGATTTTGGGCAGTTTCAGTGTGGTGATGAGTAAGACCTTTCATTTGGCTAATTCTTCACGAACCTGTGCCTCTCCATTTTAATCACTCCCTGCCTTTATCTGCCAGAGTTCCTACTCAGCATGAAAGAGATTCTTTCTAGCCATCGAGGGTGCACTCGTTAAATTATTGGAAAAAGCTCCCATAAAGGATTGTGAATCAACAATTTGTCCATCTATCAAGCAAACCATTCACAATCTGCGATTGTTTAATAATGATAACTCTAGGAACTCGGCATTCGGGAAGCCTCTTTAAGGAGAGATGTAATTAACATAAGGCATTTGATTCAAGTGCCACATAGTCTGAACCCCAATCAGAATATAACACAGGAAACAGAAAAGCAGGAAGAAAAAAAGGGTAGATTAAATTAAGGAAATAAAGGTAGACCCATTTTGAAACTGTAGAGTGTATACCATTTCTCACATCCAATAGAATGTAATCTCTGTTGGGATAATCTTTTGAATGCGGATCATTTTTATTGATGGCTTCTAATCTATCTCTCCATTCTGAAGGTGCTAAAGGTATTGCTCGCATTGAAGGATCAAGCACTGGAAGATCTGATATGCCACCTTTAAACTGTAGACAAATGAAAGTCATAAATTGATATGCCACAGCTATTTATCATATACATAAAGACACTAACATGTTTGGATGGATGATTTTAGAGGGGAGGACTCTCCTTTCAAGGAAGCTATAAAATGTTTCTGAAAAAATTGTGTTAGAAATGTTAAATGATTACCTATCATACTATTCTTTCAATACCAAAATATAGACTTAGTCCTCCAAAGTCCTCCTCTCTAAAACCCTCAATCCAAACATACCTTAAGATAAAGGAAAAACACAAAGGTGGACAGCTATGCCAATGTGAATAAGCTTAATCTACAAAGAAGATTTTACGGCTTGCCTGTACTAATGAAGGCTTATACCGCAACTTCAATGATGGAAAGGTATGTCCAGTTTCTGATGGAGATATCTGAACCAGGATGTCGGAAAACCTGTTATCCTCTTTTATCCAGTTGACATACGCCATAGCGTCTTTTGATGGCCCACTGTACTGTAGTAATAATATATCACATCAGAAGGACATATTTGAACGAAAGACTAGTGCTTGGTCATATAAAAATTGCAATATGCTAAGTATATATTTATGATACAAAAGGATTAGAACTCCCTAACCTGCGCATTAATCCCTTGTTCATTTAAATAGATTCTTCCATTGATGTCTAGACCCTGTAAGTCAACAGACTAAAGGTTATACATGGGGAGAGAGGATAATCACAACGAATTGTGACAAAAAATGAGCTTTTGAAAATCCATTCACTACTCCTTGTTATTACAAATATTGAACTTTACTCCTTGTCAATTGTCATTACAACTTGACAACATAAACTTAAGGCCAAATGCATTCAGAGGGCATTTAAGTTTTAAGTTTGTAACCGATAGATCCTTCAAGTTTTTTAGGTAACAAATAGGTCCTTTAAGTTTCTAATTTATTGCATTGCTGCCCTTCAAGTTATTCTCCGTTATAAAAACACCGAAGTAACTTAGTGAGGTGGTAGTGAACACTGTGTTTTAGCTTCCAAATAATAAGAAGTAGCTTTCACTGCAAGTTAACAGTTATCTTAGCGTTTTTGTTATGGAGTTTGGAAGGGTAACGGTGCAATAAATTAGAATACCTATTTGTTACCTAAAAAACTTAAATGATCTACTTATTACGTAAAAACTTAAAAGCGTTCATTTGCTCCTAAGATAAAGAAATACTCCACCTGTCCCTAAATATAAAAGCATTCATTTGACAACAATTTTTTTTATTTTGGTTTTCATCATCAATATCTGGCTCCGGCACATTAGGCCGACTAATCCAGTTCGGGGCGAGTTCTGACATATTATAGTCCCCTCCAAGCGCAGTTGAGGGATATTGAACTGTGGTCCTCCCGAGTCCGTCCACACTGGACCAACTAACATTTGGTCATTTTACAACAAAATTATCCTTAAAGACAAACCTTTCCAAATTACTAATCTTCTTTTCCAAATAAACTCATAATTAATACGACAATGAGTCTATAAACATGAAAAGTGAATATCAATTAACTATATAATTATTCAAAAATTATTGTAATTTGTAAGTACATCTACACATTAACTACATTTTCTTACTAACAACGAACATTAGAAGCATTTGTTGATTGGAAAATTCAAAAACTGAATTAAACCACCAAAACACAAAAACCAAATGAAAAAAAATGAAAACTCACTTCCGATTCCAAGAAAGAGAGGTGATTGGCGACTAGTTGTTGAGGGTCTTTGATGAATACAAAATGATAGAAATTAACGACGACAAAGTGAAAATCTTCCTCCGTTGAAATTGACGGCGGTTGTAGTTGAGCAGCCAAGGGGTTCCGATGGGTAAGAGAGGTAGAAGAAAAGGATTTGTTGAATTTGAATCTGAAGAACGAAGGGTTTTGGAATTGAAATGGCACGGTGGTTTTGTTGGCGGTTAAAGTTAGAGGAGCAGCGAGTGAATGTGAACTGGAGAATGAGATAGCCTCACTGCACCACCTCATCCTGGTAGAGTACAGTATGCAGAGAGAAAGAGGGTGTATAAGAGCATCCTAGAATTAAACAGTTTAAATAGATTTTACTTTATTCATATACTGTATTCTTATTTTAAGTATTTAACATTAATCAGTAACATTAATCAGTAGATTCCGCGATACTACGTACATTTATATTATTTGTTTCCAATTTAATTAAAATTTAAATATTAATTTCTTTATGATATAATTAATATTTAAATGAATATGCTATAATTAAAATTGAACTAAATAAATGAAGAAAAAAAATACAATATATTTAAAGAAAGAAGAAAATACATGTCAATGAAAATAAATAAAAAAATACATATTAAATGAAATAAACATAAATGAAATACACGAAATTAATTTTCAACGTCCTCATCTCCAAATTGCTGTCAAATATGCTCCATCAAGTTTTGTTGAAGATGACTATGGATTTGTGTTTGGCGTACATGTGATATTCTTTCAAACAACGTTGTAAAATTGGGGAGAGAATCATTGAATACTTGAGCAGTTGAGTTGTTATTTACCTGTTCGTAATTAAAATTACCATTGTATCCATTGCGCTCATCTTCAACAATCATGTTATACATTATGATGCATGCATACATCATATTCTTCATGGTATCCATGTGCCAATTGCGTGAAGGGCCACAAACAATCGCAAATCAAAATTAGGGTACTTCAAATGCTCGTTCGACATCCTTTCTAGCTCCTTCTTATCTTTTTTGCAAATAATTGTCTTTTAGGTCCTTGCGACATTGTGATAGTCTTGACAAATGTAGCCCACGTCGCGTAGATACCATCTGCTATGTAATATCTTATATCATAAGATGTTTCGTTCACATTGTATTGCACTGTGGAGCTTCTCTGTTCAAAACATTGACAAACAAATCAGATTGGTTTAAAACTTTAATGTCATTGTTAGAACCTGCAATGCCAAAAAACACATGCTAAATCCACAAGTCTTGTGATGCCACAACTTCAAGCATGACGGTAGGTTTTCCATGATCACCTCGACTATATTGACCTTTCCACGCAACTGGACAATTTTATTCCCAATGTATACAATCAATGGAACCCAACATGTATGGAAATCCACGAGACTCCCCCATTTATAATAGACGCGTTGTGTCTTCGTTGTTTGGTCTTCTCATGTACTCAGGACCAAATATATCGATCACCCCATTTACAAATCTCTCTAAACACAAATTTATAGTAGTTTCACCTATTCAAATATACTCATCCAGAAAGTCAGCAGGTGCTCCATATGCCAACATTCGAATTGCGGCAGTGCACTATTGTAATGGTGAAAAAGTTGTTCTACTAACTGCATCAACGCTCATTCGAAAATATTCATCATGATCGATCGCCAAGAGCTTCTACAATTCTAAGGAACACATGCTTTCTCATCTAAAACCTTCTTCGGAATTGTGTATATGTGTACACAGGGTTTTCTGAGAAGTAGTCGTTGACTAATTGTGTATGTCCTTCTTCATGATCGCGCTCTACCGCGGTTCTTCTTTGCCTAGGTCTAACAGTGTTGGCAGATTCTTGTCGTCTTTGTAGTACTAACCTCATGTAATCATATACGATGGTATCATTCAACATTAAATTATACATATCGTTGTAAGCAATATCAAAGTCAGACGAATTGTTTGGATCCATTATTTGAGTGATGGAATTGTGAGGCAAGGAGAGAAATTTGGAGTAATTTCAATTGAATGTAAGATGTGAGAATGAAAGCAAATTGATGGAAGACAATAGATGTATAAATAAGGTTCTATTTTTTCTAACGGCTAATTTTTACAACAGTTATTTTTTCTAACGGTTAGATTTTACAACGGCTAGTTTTTTTAACCGCTAGTTTTTCTAAAATTAAATGTTTATATAGTACACAATAAATTATGCAGTAAAACTTGATTATCTAGAACACAATAAAAAACTAGAAAAATTAAAATAGTGGCGTAATTCATCAGTACTTCAATAAGGATAAAGAATTTGTTGGAATGATATACAATTTATATTAATAAAATGTAGGAATTACTTTATAACAAATAGAAATTCTAAAAACTATCAATATATATAGGCCTGACCCAGAGGCTGTACAGGTTCGGCCTCAGCCTTGGGCCTCCAATTTTTTTTACACCCAATCAATAATACCAGTGCATAAATAATTGTTGTGCAAACTAACTTCACAAGAAATCAATTGATCTAGTGGTTGGCATGTTAATTATAATTTCTTGGATTGGGGGAGGATGTGTGTTTGATCCCATCATCTGAACTTTTGTGTTATTTTTATTTTAAATTAAATAATTCATTACAATAATTATAAACTCACCATATATGTGATCTTTTATTATTCTTTTCTAATTTTAAACTGTATTTTGTTATTATAATAAAAATATGACTATTTATTTTAATAAAGGTTTCTATTATACCATAGTTTAAATAAGCAGTCCAGTCTAATAATAAACTTAAACAAAAAAATAAAAAAAAATCTATATATTTTCAATCTAAGTGAGTAATGTATTCTTTCTTTTGTAAAATAGAAAAAGTATTATCTTTTTTTATGTTAGTTATTACAAAGATAAATGTCTATTTTTGATGTTGTTGATTCTATTTACTGTTTAAATATATGTTTTTTTACGGTAAATATATGATGTTTTTTTAATTAAAAATATATTTTTTATTCGGGGTCCATTTTTATTATTAACCTTGAACCTCTAAAAAATCAGGAACGGCTCCGTATACGTACACAATTATAAACTAGAACTAAAATGACATGATTATCTAGTACACAATAAATAATAACTAAAAATAATAAAATTACATTTTCAAGCCAAGATCACTCATAATTCTTTCACATATGAACTTATGACTAACCCAAGGGGTGTGGTTGAGCAGTTGGGGCTCATCCTCCCTTAACCAAGATTCTCACCTTGGATATGGAGCAGCTTTAAATCCTTGGGCTAGCTATCCCACCCATCGAGGTGCCTCCAATCTAGCGAGGGATTAGTCACTGCATTAGTCGGTTGATACCTCGGTCTCGACCAAAAAAAAATATGAACTTATGACTCTTTAATTGTTCCTCTGTAATTTGTCATTTGTTAATATTTCATGGCATTTAACTAGATTGGCAACCTTCATGGCATATGTTCTATCCTTCGCAATGGCTTCAGCGACTACCAAATCATCATTGTTAGAAGGCGCATTTGCTTCTTTAGATTTGGCCTTTCTTTTTGCTGCCTTTTGGCCCTGTGGGCGGACCTATGGTTGTGGTGCCTCATATTATGAACAATCAATTGGTGTACTTGGGTTAGATGACGACGTGTACGCCCCATCAGCAGAATTTTTTTGTCTTCTTGAACTCGTTGCCATTGCAGCTCCCCTCCACTTTGGTTCTTCTTTCAAGATGCGCCACACTTTTACAGATTTAAATTTGGTCTTGGTAATTGATACATACAATGCAAGTGTCTCATCTACTATATTCACCTCTGAGCGTCCGCTTTTGGGAGGATTAGAAACAAATTTGTAGCAACCGATAAATACCTGAACAGTTTTTCTCAATTTTCGAAATTGAGCTTTCGCTTTAACTACCGTCCTCGAAGGATAAGATGCCTTCTGGTACTTGTTATAGTTGGAAGTGATCCTCTTCCAAAACGAATTTGACTTTTGAGTTATGATTGAACAAGAAGTAGATCTTCTACATCAGACCATGGGGACCATTTTCCTTAGAATGAGTGTCTTCTTCTTCTTCCTCATGCTCTCCTCCTTCTTCAACCGTAATATCTTGTAGACGTTATTGTGTAGATAAATTTGGCTCAAATTGTGTTTCGGGAATTCTAACATTGCTACTACCAACTTGAGACATATAGGAATTGAATGGTCTTTGATACATAAATTTATTTGAATTTTGAGAGTAGAATTGTGATGGTGATGGATACATTGGATATAGTGGGTTGTGGAAATTTTCACTATTTCTAGGTGGTTGGTTATGAAAATAGAAAGGTGGTTGTAGTGGATGCATTGGATTTTGTTGATTTGAAGAATTTTCATTGTTGGAAGGTGATTGGGTTTGCAAAAAATTCGCATAAGTTTGGTAGGTATCCATTGAACATGTAAATCTATTTCGTTTGAGTGAATTGAGTTAAAAAAGAACAAGGTTTGTAGTGTTTATAGTGTAAAAATCTGATAAAATTATGTTATTTATTTTTACACGTGCAAATAAATTTGTTCATTGTATAATACTATGTTATATTGGGTCAAAGGGTGAAAAGTTGGGCTAAAGGATGAAAAACTGAAGAAAAAAAGGGCAAAATACTAAAAGCAGAGACACGTTTTCTTTTTTAGGTTAATAAACGCGTTTTCATTCATTCAATGCAAAGCAGAATGTGTTTTCATACATGGCAATAGCAGAAGTGCAGAACCATTTTTCTTCCTCTTCCAAAGCTACCACCGCCGCCACAAATCTCTTCCTCTTCCAACCTACCACCGCACCACCACTTCACCGCTGCTAGTTCCATCAGTCACATCTCTCCCTCTGCCACGATCATCGCCGTCGATCTGTCTCATCTCTCCCACCGCCACCTATCTGTTCATTTCTCTCACCATATCTTTGTTTTCTTATTTTTTTTGTTCATCTTTTTTTTTGTCCGTCTATTTCTTTGTTAATCTATTTTTTTTTTCTATTTATCTCTCTGTTTGCAATTTCTTGTTCTCTACATATATGTGTTTTTCTTGTTATCTGCATATCTTCATCTCATTTCTCCCACTAAATTTGGGTTTTTTTTTTCTTTGCAATTTTTTGTTCTACTCTACTGAATATTGATTTTGGTCTATTGAATTTTTTGTTCTCTTGCATTTTTTTGTGAATTGTAATTTTGGGTGATGACTGGAGATGGAAAGAAAAAGAAAAAAATATTATTAATAATCTAAGTATCAAAAATTGAGAAATCCTTAACCAAGAATCTGTTATATAAGTTTAGGTGTTAAGGGTTGCAAGCTCATCCTTCTCCAATGCTGAAAAATGTTAAGAACTGATACTTAGCTTAAAAATAAATAAAAAATTAAGAATCTGCCTATAAAGTTGCTCTAAGAGAACAAGTGGAGTACTTTGGTGAATTCTTATTTATGACTTGTTTGGTTTATCAAAAGTAGAATTGATTCTGATTTTAGACTTGATTCTATTTATTAAAATAACAAATTTTATCTTTTAAATTAAGATATTTTTTTGTTTAATTTATTTTTGCACAAATATATCTAAACATAAATTATTTTATCTTCAATTTAGTACTTGCATGTTATAGCTTTTTTTTAAAGTCACTTCTTTCTAAAAAATAATCACATTTAGGATGTTTGTTATTACTTCTAAAATAACCAAAATTTGAAAGTAATCTAAAAATTGCTAAAATTTTCAAACAAAAATATACTTGAGTTTATTCTAATATTCTAATAGTATCCTTAATTTTTTATTCTAATATTGTAAAATCTCTAAAAATAATTTCTAAATTATTTAATGTCAAAATCAAAATAACCAAAATTTGAAAGTAATCTAAAAATTGCTAAAAATTTCAAACAAAAATATACTTGAGTTTATTCTAATATTCTAATAATATCCTTAATTTTTTATTCTAATATTGTAAAATCTCTAAAAATAATTTCTAAATTATTTAATGTCAAAATCACTTCTTTTTTTTAATTTCTAACAAATGGGACTCTTAATTTTGGTTATAATCAATTCAGCCAAAATCATTTTTTGGCACTTATCAAAATGCTACTGTGCAAAATCGAATCTTAAATGTGTTACATAATTCTTGTATTTTTATATGTTTGCCTAATTTATTCATTTATTTATTTTATGTTGAAATTTGTTTTGAAACATAATATTTTGCAAAAGAAAAAATTATTAATATAATTTTTGCAGGTGAGGGCGGGCGGGAAAACTCATTCTATGTTTGGGGCGGGTGTGGGTGTTCACATATCACACTCGAATAGGTTTGGGGGGCGGCGGTGGGGGTGGTAGAGGGAGGCGGGGGCGGGGACGGTATTGCTTAAATCAGCCCCGCCCCGTTGCCATGCCTAAGACTATAACACTAAATTTATGCTAATATTTTGCATTATCTTTGTAAACATGAAAATCAACTATTTAGACTTTTTAATTATGATTAATGAATTTTTGTTTTAGTTTGTCATTGCCGCATCTAAGGAGTGACCTTTATAATGACTTAGTTTTTATTTTTACCTTAGAATTAGATCTTTTTTCTTCTTGTTTTCTCATGAATCAAAAAAATATAAATTGGAGGCCTAAATTTAGGCACCTAAATAATTTTAAAACTGAGAGCCTAAAGCCCTAGTCTCACTCATCTTGGACCTAAATTGTCCCAAACTTTATTTTAATTAAATAATCATAAAAATCATTTTTAAAATACAAAGGAAGAATTTTTTTTTTAAGTTAAAACAAACACACCTATTAATCCCAAAAAAAAAAAACCTATAGGGTTAAATTTGTATAGTAAGCTGACAACTCATATGGACAACCAAAACGTACACAAGTCACTTAAAAACATCAACAGAAAATTATGTTTTTTGATAGCTAAAATAAACATTTTGTTGCACGAACTGAATTTATCCTTAACTATAAGTCTATAACACGATTTTCATTTCAACGAGAGTACTTTTCAGTTATGGAATTTGTTGTTGGTGGTGTCATGCCGTACACAAATACACAACACAAGCAAATTAACCGTTGTGGCCTGTCTGCATGAATTGAAATACTTTGATATTAAGATATTAAATATGGACATGCATGACTTATATATATGTACGTATATTATTCTTTTTTTTTGGTACGTAGATAAAATGCAAACTCATTAAAAATTCACACACAAAGTAGAGTAATCGGAGTTCGAATTCTGATCATTAACATCCAACATAACAATTTTACAATTTTCTATCAATTGAACTAAGATTTATAGACTATTTGTTTTACAACGTGCTTAAGTTACTATAAGTGTTTTATACGTTCGTGAGTGAAGCAATTATCAACTATATAATATGATAACCAACATAATTTATGATGAGGTACTATTGAAAACAAAGGAAAGTAAACTATTATCGAACTTTTGCAATATGTTATGCATTTTAACTACATTTTTTGTATATTAGTAAAAACTAACTACAATTTTTGTAAATTGATAATAAACACTAACTTAATAAACTCACTTGTTTCCACACCCAATACTAAGGTTTTACGTAGCATTGCTTTTTTAAGCTTTCATTTCTTTCTTTTTTTGGTATAAAATGGGAAGAAGCATATGTATTATGAAATACGAACAAAAACTGAAATCAATGTCATAGTTCTTTGCTTTTAGTGAAGCTAAGTAAAATATTGATCATGACAAAATACTTATGCAACAAGATATTAAGTAACATATATTAACATTTTCATCGTTCTCAAAAATAAAAAATCATTTCCAATAAATTTTATTTTGATATTACATTTCATGTTTAAGTTTTATATAGATATTAAGTAACATATATGGTTAGAGTATGTGTGTCCGTATGAGTTTAACTCATTTTGTAGTTTGTAGAGTATGATTTGATGCTTTACAATTTTTTATGTGTAATAATAAAAACATAATTAATTGAGTTAGTGTGACCTTGTGTGAAATGTAGGTCCCTTCTTTATTTTTTTATTAATACGTGCTGGGACATATATGCTGACAATGACTTTTGACAATTGCATTTGCCCCATCTGAAATTGGGAGATAAAAGTGAGAAATTTGTATGTAATAATCAACATGTTAAGGAGCATTCAAATGCATCAAATAAATTTTTGAAAATATGATATCAAGAGACAAGTCATTTTTATTTTTGGTTAGAAGAAACAAGTATCTTTATTTAGGCTATGTTTAGATTGATGGAATTGAATAGAAAGGGATGAAATTGATTAATATTTCATTGTTTGAATTTAAAAAAATAAATTCCGCACATACCACTACTTTTTATCAAATTGTTTCTCTCTAATTTGGGAGGTAAGGAATAATACAAAAAATGTCCGATCAATAGAATAAAAGATTTATTCAATTTTACTTAATTTCATTTTATTCTATTTTATTCCGCTCCACCTAATTCTATTATATTCCATCCATCCAAATAGACCTAAGTATTTTATTAGACCTAAGTATTTTATATGTTATGTTCTAAATTCTCCAACTATTATAAATGTTTAGAGGAGTGCTATTATTTTTCTAACATATGACATTTGAGCATTTGTTTGAGATACTTTTCATAGATATTTTTTTTTGGTTTTTACTCTCGGGTTCTTAGGACAAAGAGTCTTAGTAGTCCAAAATTTAATACGAGTTCTAACATTATGTGATTACAATCTCTTTCCAAATGCAGTTACAGGAGATCGAATCATAATTCTCTCTACCAAATTCAACCCCAATCATTATTGGACCAACTAACATTTAGTACTTTTTCATAGACTATCATTATCAATGTAAAACTTTATACACATAAAAACTTCATGAACCAACCATTATTATTTATTATCATAGAAGGCATTAACTTTCAAATTATATCAAAATCATAAAAATATAATTTTTCATGTTAACTTTAATTTGCCATGTATTATTTTTCATTAGTGAATTTAATCTTCTGGTATTATTTTTTTCTAGTTTCAAACTAGTTCTCTAACAATACAGTTTTTACATCATATTAGTTTTCTCTTCTTTTTTTTTATTTGAATATTTTCTTTTATGTATATATCTTTTTTAGTCTCTTCACTCACCATATCACAATTTATTAGTGTTAACATATTTATCCAATGTTGTATCAAGTGTTTTACTGTCAAACCAGTACTATATATATTTCAGATTAACATGCTTAGTAATATCAGAACTTCAAAAACTTGAATAACAATAATAAAATTATTTTATCACATGTTATTTTTTTTATTTGATCAGTAGAAGGTTGTTTTTGCCAAGTTTTAATTATCTGTTTTCAGTATTAATTTTTTCTTATTGTGCAATGAAAATTATGGATGGGTCCATTGGTCAATGCACTCACTCCATGGATGGACCCCACTTCACTGGATCCAGCCTCACATATCTCACAACAAACTGCAAAATAGAAAATACTAGCAATTTGTCTATATCATGCACAGATCCTATCAAAAGTCTCAAAACTTGGACCCAATTGTAGGCCCCACAATCATACCAAAACTGGCCACCAATTCCAGGCCACAACCACAAACTAGGCAATGTTGTACTCATCATCTCACTCCCTGGTCTGTTTCAACCTACACTCTGTTTTCATGTTTGATTACAAGGTTAAAAAAAAGTTTATAGTTTTTACCATTGAAAAATGCCACTTAGAATTACGCTCTCCCCCAAATTTGTGATCACAATATAAATCTTTTAGCATTCGACCCCCCTAGGAAGTTGTTACCAGCTCCCGACTGAGCTGAAACATCGTGCTGAAAGGGGCAATCGGAACCATTCATGCACCCCCTTGAGCTATTAAAGTAAATGCATTGTTTCTTGCTTTTGAATTTCACCTCCCCTTGATTATTGTTATTTACTGATTTCTTATCTTGAAAGTTACTACGACGGGTACCTATTTGTGAGTCCAGCTTATCTTGTCCATCTGCACCATGTTGCCTAATGAGGTTTTTATAATAGTTGGCATCCTTCTTTACAGCAGATGCTAAACCTGTACTGGTTTGATAAGGCTTTGTACTAGCAGTGGTTTGTGTATGGCTCAAAACAGTACGTGAGGTCCTAGTAGAAGGAGGCAAAAGAACTCTGCTTTGTTCACTAGAAGACATGGAAGCAAAAGCATAAGATGCAGATCGCTTCGCCCCAGAAGCCAGATATGAATCTGGCCTAGGTTGCGAATTTAATGCAGTTGGCATTCCGTTTGACATGCGAAAATCATTGTTGACAGGTCTGGGCATATGAGGTGCAGCAGGTGTAGATGTGGGCATATGAGGTGCAGCAGGTGTAGGTGTGGGCACAAAAACAGAAGGGGATACTGGTTTACCGGATGCGGGCCTAGACAAAGGAACTGATGCAGCTGCTGGCTTATCATGTGAAGAAGTCACGATTGAATAAGATGGAGTTGCAGGAGCAAACATAGTTGCTGGCTTACCAGATGTAGGATTCAAAGATGAAACTGATGGAGTTGCAGGCTTCAAACCAGAAAAACCCACAGAATTAGTGTGTGTATTCCTAGAAGCTGCGACCTGAGGTGTAGATGTAAACAAAGGAACTGATGGGGTAGCAACATTCAATCCAGAAGTGGCTGTAACCACGGAATTTGAGAATGAACTTACAGTGGTGGCTGGGACTCCATGTTCACGGATTAAACTCTCAATCATTTTCGGATCATTCAATATTTTAACCAGTAGATCCATATCAATTAAGCTTCCTTGCTCATTACTCTTCAGGATGGCTGCCACAACATCAGAGGCTGCTGCTATGTCAGCTACCGAACCAGAAGATGCCCCAGCTATGGGCATTACACAAGCATCCGAGATGGTACGAGAGGAAGTAGCTACTGAACCAGAAGATGCCCCAGCTATGGGCATTACACGAGCATCCGAGATGGTACGAGAGGAAGTAGCTACCGAACCAGAAGATGCCCCAGCTATGGGCATTAAACAAGCATCCGAGGAGATGGTACGAGAGGAAGTAGTTCCTGAGGTATATTTATGCAGGTCCTGTGACTGGTCATTGGGGTGAGGGTTCACTGCTTCTGCCATGTACTGTTCCTCCTCGATGGGAATGAGAGGGATGATAGGAGTAATGTTATCATCATAATCTTCCTCTTCTACATCCAAAGAAACAGAAGGGCTACATACCCAATCGCAAGTCAACAACGTTACTAACAAGAGAAAATGAAACAACAAAAAGCTTTCTTAAATAATTCAACATTTTACCTAGGCGGAATAGCAGAGTGTCGGGGATACACTGCTTCAAGCACTTTTAGTTCTCTCCGCTTCTGAAACTCTTTCTCCCTACTTTCTTCACCAGCTGCAACTAGCCAAGTCGGATTTAAAACAATCTGTATTGAAGAATAAAGAAATCAAAATAGTGACAAAACAATCTGAAACAATCAATTAAAGAAAATAGATTATGGAAGATAATAGTTCAACGAACAAAATTACTATATGAAATATATATTGCTAGCCCCTACAATAACAAGCAGTAGAGAATTACCGGGGGAGGGCATTTCCATTTTATCTTTGGAATGCGGGAGAATTCAACATTTGATTGGTTCAGGATATGACTGCTTTCAAACCCAGGAGGTAAATCAGCAGATTCATTGGTACCAGAAGCCTTTCCTTCTAGATTACCTTGTGGTTTCAGCCCAACTTTTGACGGGTAATCGTCAGACAAGAACAATTTTACCTGTCAGGTTAAATCAATATTAGTGCTAAAAGATAAAGTCTACGTCACAAATAGGATCAAATGAAATTTTGCAAGACTACATACATAAAAGCTGTGACAAAAATATTTATACATTATAACTCTGTCTACAAATCCTAAGATAAGAAATACTATTTAACAGATTAAACACATGCAACAGACCATTTTTTTTGACAAATGCAACAGACCATATTAGACACATGATAATGCACAGAAATACACATTTTTAAATGTGTTGCAACTGCAGAAGGTAAGGCAGAGAACAGAGAGACATGGGTTGTCGGCAATGTCATGGGTTCTAAAAAAGCGAATAGACATGGATGTCAAGGAGTTTGGGGGCTTTGTATTGTTTAAGAGAGAAAGGAGAAAGAATAATAACAGCTATAGGTATCTGCTGATGCACCATACAGCATTTTGCTCCCTAATTCCTTTTGCCTTTGAATACCTTTTATCCCTCAAACTTCAAGCCCCCAACAGTCCAATCCATCAATATACATCATAAATAATGGGATTAATGGAAAAGACACTTAACACAAAAACAAAAAAACAATGTTTGTGCCAAATATCAATATGCATGGGCTTATTTCAGAGCTATGCCTTCTTCCAAATTCAGGGAATGCCCTTTTTATGCTTTTAGGTATTTTTCAATAACAATAACAAATTAGAACATTTGCTAGATTGCCATCCTGATCATTCTATAAGAAAAATGCTTTTACCCAGAAATTCAACAATTTTTCCAATTGCGAGCATAGCATACAGATATCAAATCCATCAACAAAATGTACAATAGGTCCAATACTGATAACAATATTGAAACAACCAGGATTTATGCCTTTCCTCGACATTTGCGATACCAATGGCAACTATTTAATGAGTGTTTCCATATGAACAAAGTAATCAAAATCTCAATCTGGTGTAAGATCATATGATTTACGATCTTGGGAACTTGGAGATCCCAACAGCAGTTTAACCCGCAGTCTAGCGGGATTGCAATCTTTGCATGCATAACAGTAAGATTGAACAAGTTTTGGTAATCCAAGGGCTTGATCAGCAATTGGTTGCGGGTCCCAATAGATTTTCCGCAATACAGGATCATATCATTTTCAGCAAAACAAGGGCCTGATCAGCCAGCAACTGTTTATGGGTAAGGTTTAGCGACCCAGTAGTTAAAAGCCTAAATTTCTGGGTGTAAATAGAAACCCTAAAGCCCAATAACGAGCATCCATGACCTGTAAGCATCACAATGTGATCTACCCTATGCATCTCTTCTTTATAGTTAAAAAGACGGTGTTAGTTTTTTCCTATTTGGAGGAGTTGCTGTGCTGTATTTGTAAGTACTTTAGCTTAAGAAGTTAATTCCTGACATATGAGTTGTGTATGACCTTATGGATTTTGGATTTAAGTTTGATTAAGTGTTTGTAAATGGTAATGATTGCGTAGTTTTTTCTTATTTAGAATATTTTACATGCATATATACGATTTAACTCCCCTTCCCGGTCCTAAATAAAATCAAGGTTTGTATTTTCTAGGATTTGAATGGCAAGCAATTAATAACATAGCTTAACAAAAATACACTTTAGCACAAGTATGATTACAAAACAATCAGATGGAGAATAAAGATCTTGTAAATTGAGCATAATATAAAGTTTCCATTTGAAGTATAGCTCATGAATAAACGCATAATAATATGATACAGCAAATAAACTCGTGTTTAGGTAAAAGTTAAAGAACTCCAAGTTCCCTGCACGCAGAGCATCATTATCACAAAAAAAGAGCTATAACCAACAAAAAAATTCTACGTAATAGGTCCACGGTGGCCTGGCTGATATAATTCAGCTATTAATTTTATAATTAAATATTTCAAACATAAAGAATATCTGCCTCCAAAGTTGACCTGACACATCTAAGTTTACGCTTCTAAGTAGGAAAATAGAGTCGAAGTGCATACAACTTGCTTTTTAGAGTCGAAGGGCAGACCCCCTCTATGGCAGGGATGTGTCATGGCACCCCTCAAAATTTTATTCTTTTTAGTAGATATATATTGTATTAAGAGTATTTTATCTATATATTATAAGTTTCCCCAAATATTGTCAATTGTATCTAATGGCTTAGTGGCAAGCATTTGTTTATCGAGTGGATGGTTCAGCGATCGATCCCAATAGTTGCCCGATTTTGTTTCAAGTTAGTTTATTATTCATTTATTAGTATTGTGATTGATCCCGATAGTTGCCAATTTTTGTTTTTAAGTTGGTTTATTATTGAAAAGATGCGATGAGAAGAATCGAACCCGCGCGCGTGAGGTAAAGGGAAGCGATTTTACCACTAAACCAAGAAGTGAATTAGTTCTTTACTTTAAATGCTAATACTTATTATAAATATCGCTGATTTATCACGTGCTCCACTAGTTCCACCTTCTAAAATATCGCTGATTTGTCACGTGCAACTTCAAAAATTTCAGTCAAGATCACGTGCTCCAATAGGGTCTTCACGTAGTTTCTTGCTCCCCCCACATGCATCTTATATTGCAATAACTTTCCTTGCTTTGTTATCATTCTAACTTGTGACGTATATAGCTTAGGTTTTGTTTTATGATGCTTTCGACTTTGTTATTCTGTCACTCCTAACATATATTATATCCACCAATTTATATCAGTTTCATTTCATATAATTCAATCATTTTTATTGTGTTTTTGAATATAACTATTCGATATGACTTACGATTCAAAAACTAGCTTGGCGACTAAGAATCGTGCGTGATTCGAGAACTATAGTTAGAAACCCTCAACGGTTTTCAAATATTACCCACGTCTGATTTTCCCGATTAGCCAAACCCTAAAACAACACTTCAAATCCATCAATTGTCCGGCGAGCATCATATTTTCCACTCAACCTTGCCAAACAATAAATCTCTGGCTCTGCCTATGCTCCTAGATATTTTGAGTAAATATAATCACTAACCATAAATCTAAAAGCCATATCACTAACTTTTTATGTTTCATATTAAGAAGATAAAGATTGCATCAGTCCTAAATCCCAATCAACAACCTTTCAGTAATTAAAGTTAAAAATTTTAAACACCATCTTAAATACATTATGATCTCTGAATTTACTGTAAATCAAGGTTATATTAATTAAAGTACTTAAGATTCAATATTTTTTAAGATATTTTCTTATTAATTAATATTGAAAGGACACAACACAATGCATGAAATTGGTTCCATGTTACTGAAGAGTCAGTGTCATTATCAAATCCGATTATTATAACTTAAATTAAAGTTAAAAATTTTATGAAAGTAATGTCCCCTGATTCTACAATAATCGGATTGTGAAAGTGACTAAATCACGAAGAACATAGAAACAGAGAGATAAAATGAAATAAGAAATGAATCTCAGAATCTATTGAGAAAATTAAGGAAAAAATTTACCTGACAGAGATTGGAACCAGTAGCCCAAGAAACCCTATTAGATTTCTTACCACGCTTCTTCATAGATGGATCGATTGAAGAAGAAGAAGAGATTGGGAATATGAATCGCGCAGCAGAGAGAGAGAGAGAGAGAAGGGAAATGATTTATGAAGAAGAAAAGAAAACCCTAAAAAGTGAAAGAGAAAGAGAAAGAGGCGATGGAAAAAAGAAGAAGTGTTTATATATATTGTGTGACGTTGGGTGGATGATGCGGAAATTAGGAAAAAAAAAATAAAGTTGTAATAATCTTAATAGGGTGAGATGAGAAGGTAGTGAAACAGCACAGCACAGCACAGCACAGAGAGATGCAAATGTAATGTGATGATTGTGTGTGAGTGTTTGGCTGCGGCGTCGGTTAGTATGTGTTGAATAAGTTGGTAGGGTGGGGTGGGGGGTGTTGCGTTGCGCTAGATAGATAGATAAATTGTCTTGACACGAGCCATGGTCCATACTATCATATCCACTTCAAACGACGTCACTTGCACACTTGATAGTTGATACGAGTACGGTACTACGATCAATGTCATTTTTTTATTTATTTTAAAATTAGTAGATTCACATGTGAATAAGATAGTTACATTAAAATAACCAAAAAAAATAAAAAGGTTATTTAAATTAGTTTATAGGTTAATCTCAATTCTCAAATGATAAGAAGAGAGAGAGTGTTGGAGTTTATTCATTCAAGGGGGAGTATTTGTTAGTATTTTCCTTGTTTAAGACACGTTTATTCTATTCGATAAATTTTTCTTAAGTAGATTGTAAATATTTAAATAAAGTTTTAGTTAATCATTTGTGTTCAATCACTTAGTTATATATACATATTTTTTTATAAAATTTCTCTTAGTTTTTCGGTACATCGGAAAGATAAATGCTTTCACTAAAATTTGAACTTTGGGCTCCCCCTACCCAACTCATGTCACCCAGCTCTTTATTTTACAGGAACAAAATCTCTCTATTTTCATGCAAATGACACACATTTAGATTAGTCATGATTGTGCCACGATAGAGAATAATTGAAATAGAACACAACTGTTATTAGTTTGCCGCAACCTACAAAATTAGCTTTATGAGTGTGTCTCTTATTTTATTATTAGTTTTTTAGTTAAAGTTCTTTCTAAATTTGTAGTATCACAGATATAACGTGTTCGCCATTTCAATTGTATACCTAATCAGTGCATTAATTGTGTTTTTTTTCTCATATCCACGTATTTAATGTGCTTGTCGCGTATTCTTTCTGTCCATTGAAAAATTGGTTTTAACAAAGAAAATTATCTTCGTAAGTGTGTGTATGGCTATTAAAGTAAACAAGTGCTTAAAGGGGCCGCAAAAGGACTAACCCACACATATCACGTCTTCAAGTGTTAAATTATCGCCTGATCACACAATAAATGATATCTTTGATAAGTGTGGAGCAATTAATGCTCTTCTTATCCCATGTCACCTAGGTGAAAACCCATGATGCATGTTGATGACACGAAATCATATCGTATTTTTAACTTAGTTTAGGTGAACTTTAGTTGCATTTGCATACATTTTTAATTCATTTATGTCTTTTTATGCGGGTATTTGTTTTGTTTTTAGTTTTGTCTAATAAAATAGGTCGGAGAAGAGAATTGAGCAAAAAGGGCCAAAAACGCAGCGAAAAGGGGGTGCAAAGCACAAAGATTTGCGCAGCCCACCAAAGGAGCCCAGCACAAAGGGGCATTTGCCCCCATCAGGCTGGTGGCGCCCGCCACCAACTCTGTGGCGCCCGCCACAGAGTCCAAATCCAATTGGAACAGCTTTTTGCGCAACGTGGGGAGCAAGCACGCGTCTGATCAACTGTTTTCCCCAATCGTACGGCTATTGGATAAAATCAAAAGTGAAGCCTATCTTTCCTATTTTCATGGATCGTAGAAGTTAAAAATCCTCTATAAATAGAAGCTTGATTCTCAGAACAGACTACGCTTTATTTTCTTTTATTTCAGTCAGTTTAAATTTCCCGCATTGTAAACTGTCTCGGTTCTTCCACATCGGAAGTCCGATTTTAATTCCGTTTTCAATTCCCTGTCAAGAATTTTACCTTCTTTAATTCAAGCAAGTTTATTCAGCAATCCTCTCCAGGTTTTTATTTAATGTTTTTATTTAATTATTTATTTATGTTCAATTTAATTTTCTGTTTTTGTTTATTTAATTTCTTAATTATGTCTAGCTAAATTTCCTAGATATCGGTATGTAAACTAATTCTCCGAAGGGAGTTTAATGATGATTTAGCGCGCGCACTTAAACTATTTTTCTTATTCGAATTCCTAATTTTAAAACCCCTATGCTTTGAGTGAGAAAAACAAAGCAACTAAGGTTAAAATCAATAGAGCGAGAGTTTGAGGTTTTAACTAGATAGTAGGAATTTGATATTAATCTTTGAACGAGCGAGAGCCACGTTAGGATTAATTAGAACTAATTGATTTTTAAAATATACTTTCGAAACTGAGGTGGTATAAAAGTGACAGCAAAACCCCTAGTCTAGATTGTATGGTTTTTATCAACAAAACGAGAGTGTGAGGTTTAGACCTTTAAATTAAGAAAGTTCTTCTGAAAAATAAACCCTTTCCACGCGCGCTATTAATTCATTAAATTCCCGATGGTTAATTAAGTTACATACCGATATCCCGCTTTTATTTAATTAATTCAATTCTTAATTTTAATTTAATTTCTGAAATTCTAAACAAACCCTAAAATTCATTAGCCTTAGATTTACACCGTAACGGTAGAAATACGGTAGTTCGATTATTGGTCCTTGTGGAATCGATATCTTTTAAAACTACACGACGAGACTGTGCACTTGCGGTCAATCAAATCTATTGATACACAAATCGTCGATCAAGTTTTTGGCGCCGTTGCCGGGGACCAATTTAGTCGATATTGTAACTCCGTCGTTACAACGTAGAGACTAAGGCAACTTTAATTTTCTGTTAAAAATTTAAAAAAATCGAAAAAAAAATAATAAAATAAAATATAATAAACAATTCTAGGATAGTCCTTTGAGCTTAAATGTACAACTCAAACCCTTTTTATAATGACTATCCTCAAAATTTCAACTACCCTAATCAAAATTGCCCATATAACTACCAGCCTCAACCGTCCCTATACTCCGAGGGACAATACCTTAACTCTCAGTACAGTTACTATCCTCCCTATTCAAACCCTCAAGAGTTTGTCAGCCCTAGCCTATTAGCAGCATATAATGAATTTATGGAAGAGTCCGCTAAGGCTAGTCACGAGCACCGACTTAGAGAAATAATGAGGGAACACGAGCTTATAAATGAACAGATTAGACAAAACAGTCTCGAAACCCAAAGGCTGCTCGACGCCATGGTTGCCTCAACAGCGACTTCCCAAGAGTCGCTGGAGACACTGATCACCTAGTTCACCAAAACAACCATAGAACCCTCTTACGAGAGACAAGTAGACGTCGTAGCAAACGTTAATGAAAGCGAGATTGAGAGGCCCAGTGAGGACGGTAATGATGTTGAGAGTTTCAGCGAGGAAAGAGTGGAGATCGAAGAAGCATCACCGATAATCCTCCCTAGTGAGGTAGTCGAAGAAGTAGAGAAGGAAACACCACATGTTTCCCCTGCTCCCTACAATCCACCAATCCTTGTTCCTCAAGAGATAGTAGAGGCTAAAGTAGACCCAACACATAGGGATAAGGGCGCAAATAGATAGAGTAAATTAGGGGAAAGAAAATTTGAGGATAACGTTAGTGCAAAGAGAATGAGGGTAACATTTGGGAAGGCAAATAAAAGCCCTAAAACAAAAGAGAGAAGGACACCTGAGATTGAACCAAAACCCCCACCTAAAATCAGTAAATCCTTTTTTCTCTCAAAACGTAAGATAATAGAAGAGGGCAGGGAAGCTGAACTGCCCTATAAGAGAAAAAAGAGAAAGAGTGAGGGGTATGTGAGAATACTTGATAAGTGGCCATGGAAATCGTTCCCGATTAGGCCACCGCAAGAGAGGTAAAACTCTAAACTGTCGAGCTCACCGACACTAAACAAAGCGCTCGGTGGGAGGCAACCCACATATAGGTTTTAGTATCGCTTAAATAATAATAATTTTGCTTGTGTCACTAGTTGTTGCCTATTTTTCTGTTCTATTATGTTTTAAAGAAGTAAAGCGGTGTTTATATAACTTGTTTCTCACTCACATTTTTTTTGGTATATGCTTTTCAACTCTATTTTTTTTAGATACCTTTTCTTTCTTTCACGATGTATCAAGCTGAGAATCATGATATCAGGTCCAGAGGAGTAGGACAGATAAAAAGCTATGAGATTCACGCTCAGAGAGATATGCATTTATCCATCTACCCTGACGGTTACACCATGACTAGACTGGGAATCGAAGAGAGTGTCATGTCCTTACTTAATGAAGTTGGTTGGTCTGATTTTGCTGTGGAAAGGAGGTTTACCTCTTACCGCAATTTAACCCTTGAGTTCCTAAGCTCATTTTCCTATCACCCTGAGATCGGAAAAGGATTCAACAAAGGCCTCATAAACTTCAGAATGTTTAACACTGATTACACCTATAACAATAGAGAGATGGCCAAACTACTAGGTTTCCCGAGTGATCCACACACTTTCACATCCGTTGAGGAGGATTTGTTCCCTTACGGTGAGCTAGACCATTTTTGGGGGAAGATCTCAGGGGAGGGGCAAGCTGATTATGAGAACATGCGTTCTGAGAACATACACAACCCAGCTTTCCGTTACTTCCACAAAATCCTAGCACACACCCTTTTTGGTAAGGCAGAAAACAACCGTTCTGTGTCCCGTGAGGAGCTCTTTATCATGCTATGTGCCACGCAATCCCGACCTGTCAATGAGGCCACCTTTATAATGAACAACCTGTACAAGATAGCCCTTGAGTGCCAAGGACCAATCCTGATAGGTGGCCTAGTTACCATGATTGCTGATGCCATTGGAGTGGAATTTCCCGTTAACCAACTTCAACCTTTAGGGGAAGAAAGACGGATGAACATAGACTTTTGCTTCAACAATAGCTTCATAGGAAACCTGGGACCCGAAAGATTCGACCTCCTTATCAATTACCAAATCATGCGCCATTTTACCTTGCCTAACCAGAAAACAAGCATTCATGACAGAAACAATTGGCTTTATGATTTGAGGGAACCACAAAATGAACCTTTCTCACCTCCATCTTCACCCCAAGCCTACATAGACCTTGACACCGATCTCTCTGAATCTGATCCAAGTGAATCTCATGGTTTTACTCCTACTGCTACCTCTCCTGTTACTTCTGCTCCTGCTGCCGATGCCCCTGTGGGGCCACCGACCGTATCTTTGGCTATGTTCGAAGCATTGCAAGCTAAAGCTAATGCAATGGAGGCCGAGCTGACTAAGTTGCGCGCGGAATTTTATGCTTTCTTGGATACCGCCGCCGCGCAAGTAGAGAATATTTGGGATGAGTTAGGCTTTGTGGTGAATGAAGTCGAACATAATCGTAGTGGCTAGGACCGTCCCAACGTGTTTACCGCATTCCTAGGATTTTTATTTAATTTTCCTTGCTTTAGAATAAATAAATCCTAGAAAATTTTCTTTATTAGTAGTATGATTTGATTTTCAGAAAATTTGCAATGACTATATTTAAATTGATTTAGTTTATGAATAAAAACTCCTGTGAGAGACCGTTTGTTTTTATATTCTTGTGTGCTCATATGCATTTTCTTGTGAATAATTGCTCTGTGATAGAAATTTAATATTGTGCCAATTTTAGCCTGTTAGAACTAAATTCAACTGTGTGCAAGCTGTGCTATTTCTTTTAGACAGGTATAGGTATTGATTCAATTGCACAACAACACGCTACAGGACGAAAATGGCCTAGAATCACAACAATTGGCCTTGTGGCGGCCGCCATGACACTGGTGGCGCGCGCCACAGAATGAAAATACATGATTTTGGCAAATTCTGTGCAGAAAGAAGCGTGTTACAGTAAGCCTGTCTTTGTATTGAATGATTTTTGTCCTTGAAGGTTTGGAAAGGAATTGATTCTCTCTGTAATGTAGACAACATCATTAAGTTTTCATTCAATTTTCCAACTACACATCACTACACTATTTCCACTCTTTTCCACTATAAATTCACATTTCATGATACACTCACTTCACACCATAGTTCTCATTTCACAGAGAGTTTCTTCCTTTCATTTTTACTAAGAGTCTTTCAAGCTAAGGTAAGTAAAGGTCATGGCACAACAAGAGGAGTATGCAATCAACTTCCAAAATGGAGGGCAAGCTAGGCTCTACCGACTCCTCCTCCAAAAGGAGTACGAACCCACGAGGTATGCTGATGATCTTTGCCTCGAAACTTTAGGATTATCAGATAGCGTGCAATATTTGATTCGATCGCTCAAACTAGACTTTTTGTTTTCTTTTAAGGACCCCGTTTATGTCCAACTTACCGCGGAGTTCCTTAGTTCTCTAGAACTTAACCCTACCCCCGACCGTGTGAAGTTCCGTTTGTTTAATGTTGATTACAACTTTAGCTTTGATGAGTTAGCCAGGTTGTTGCACCTACCACACGGCGAGGGAGTACTAGATGAGTTACCAACACAAGTAGGGTGGTTAGAAGCCGCGAGAGCACTTTGGTGGGGTTTAACCGGTAAGGAAACAAATAGTTTTGAAGGAAATAGAGCGTCCCTAATCCAAAACCCCGCTATCCGATACTTTCGCCAATTACTAGCCTGCACCGTCTTTGGTCGTTATAGTTCTAACAAGGTCAATGAAAAAGAGCTATTTTTGTTATTCACTCACAGCGTTTCAAGAGAAAAGGTCAATATTGCCCGACTTATGATGTATCACATGTTTTCAATGGTTAAGTCAAAAGGGGCAATTGTTTTTGGTGGTCTTGTCACAACCTTAGCACGCTTGCTAAACCATGGGGCACAACTTTCTACCCTCACCCCACTTGAGTCCCGTACCATTGATCTAGATATGGTACGCAATATGAAACTAGTGAAAACAAGGGGTGATGGGAAATTCATTCTGATGATTGATAACAGAGCCTGCCCCGATGTCATCCTCCCTGACCCCGCACGCATAAATGTGCGCACCAGAGACAATTACCGTTTCCTCCCCGACCCTGCTGTTCCCCAATGGATTGTGCCAAACGCACCTGTTGATGAGGGAGAGAGTGACGAGCACGAGGAGGAGGAGCGCGAGGGTCCGAGCGTTAACGCACACACCACACACACTTCTTCTGGCTATTTTACAGGTACTTCCTCTGGAGCTGGTCATGAGAGCGGGTCTGCCACCCTTGATACTATTTTGGACGAAATGAGGCAGCGCTCTATACTTGATTCCCAGAGAGACCAGCATGTTCAAGATATCCAGACACGCCAGACAGAGATGATGGTGATGATGCAGCAGTTCCAGGTTGACCAGCGTGGTTTGATTGATGGCATGGCGGACATGACTTTGCGCATGGACGAGTTCGATGACTATTTTCACCAGTTGGGTGCAGTTCCTCCACAGCATGAGAGGCGCACGAGGAGGCGCGGCCCAGGCCGCCAGTAGCTTGGTCTCACAGGTTTTCACTTTCTCTCCTACCTTTAGTTGTTGCATTGAGGACAATGCTCGATTTAAGTGTGGGGGAGGAAGCTTTATCGCTTTCCTTTACTTTTCAGTCATTTATTTTAGCATGCATAATAAAAACCTTAGGATAGTTCACTTAGATTGAGTAGTTTTTGCGTGTTGGTTTTGTTTTGTCTAATTTTTCTCATTTCTTGAGCCATACCAAAAATTTTCTTGTGAAAAGCAAAAGTATTGAGTTCTGATGCTTGATGTTGATTGTCTGAAAGTATATAGGTTGTTTGCACTATCTAGGCTATTTTGTGAAAGTTGGGTAACGGTTAGATAAAATCAATACCGTTTTAACACCCGAGATTCCTAGAAATGTGTAAAATTGATTTGAGTACTAGTTTTGATAATACCTTGAACTTGAGTTTTAATGAACCCTCAGTAGTTTATCTAAGCAGTCGGCACCATCTCAAGGCACAAACTAAGTGGGAAACCGGAGAATATAAGTGAATGATTTTGATTATAAATGTTATGAATGCTATTGGTTGATTCCTTGGAATAATAAATGAAAATTCAGCAAAAGTTGAAACATGAGAAGGAAAAAAATACCATAGTATAGAAACTCATTAGTAGTTGGTTCAGAGGTGTCTGATTTTGAACTTGGTAGGGCGGGTTACGATCCGATCCCCCGCAACTGCGAAGTGGGTAAAGCAAATAGGGGTTACCAAACTTATGTTATCAGCACCCCGCGCTATATGATGATCATAATCACTAACAGGTTTCCTACCATGGGCGTGTACAAGATAACAGGCTTAATGTGATTGCGCTAGAATGAAAAGGGGAAATGAAACTTAGGAGAGAGGTAGAGTCAAAAGGAAATGCTTCAGGTCTGTTTTCATGTAATGGGAGTCTTTTGTGTCATTGCGGTGTTTTTGTTATTTGCACTGTTATTTGATTTTCATAGATTAGCCGGCAACCACGTATGAGTAGGATGATCGTGTCATGTGTTTTTTTTACTTGTGCTATGCAATTCACTATTCTTTCATGCTTGAGGACAAGCAATGGTTCAAGTGTGGGGGAATTTGATGACACGAAATCATATCGTATTTTTAGCTTAGTTTAGGTGAACTTTAGTTGCATTTGCATACGTTTTTAATTCATTTATGTCTTTTTATGCGGGTATTTGTTTTGTTTTTAGTTTTGTCTAATAAAATAGGTCGGAGAAGAGAATTGAGCAAAAAGGGCCAAAAACGCAGCGAAAAGGGGGTGCAAAGCACAAAGATTCGCGCATCCCACCAAAGGAGCCCAGCACAAAGGGGCATTTGCCCCCATCAGGCTGGTGGCGCCCGCCACCAACTCTGTGGCGCCCGCCACAGAGTCCAAATCCAATTGGAACAGCTTTTTGCGCAACGTGGGGAGCAAGCACGCGTCTGATCAACTGTTTTCCCCAATCGTACGGATATTGGATAAAATCAAAAGTGAAGCCTATCTTTCCTATTTTCATGGATCGTAGAAGTTAAAAATCCTCTATAAATAGAAGCTTGATTCTCAGAACAGACTACGCTTTATTTTCTTTTATTTCAGTCAGTTTAAATTTCCCGCATTGTAAACTGTCTCGGTTCTTCCACATCGGAAGTCCGATTTTAATTCCGTTTTCAATTCCCTGTCAAGAATTTTACCTTCTTTAATTCAAGCAAGTTTATTCAGCAATTCTCTCCAGGCTTTTATTTAATGTTTTTATTTAATTATTTATTTATGTTCAATTTAATTTTCTGTTTTTGTTTATTTAATTTCTTAATTATGTCTAGCTAAATTTCCTAGATATCGGTATGTAAACTAATTCTCCGAAGGGAGTTTAATGATGATTTAGCGCGCGCACTTAAACTATTTTTCTTATTCGAATTCCTAGTTTTAAAACCCCTATGCTTTGAGTGAGAAAAACAAAGCAACTAAGGTTAAAATCAATAGAGCGAGAGTTTGAGGTTTTAACTAGATAGTAGGAATTTGATATTAATCTTTGAACGAGCGAGAGCCACGTTAGGATTAATTAGAACTAATTGATTTTCAAAATATACTTTCGAAACTGAGGTGGTATAAAAGTGACAGCAAAACCCCTAGTCTAGATTGTATGGTTTTTATCAACAAAACGAGAGTGTGAGGTTTAGACCTTTAAATTAAGAAAGTTCTTCTGAAAAATAAACCCTTTCCACGCGCGCTATTAATTCATTAAATTCCCGATGGTTAATTAAGTTACATACCGATATCCCGCTTTTATTTAATTAATTCAATTCTTAATTTTAATTTAATTTCTGAAATTATAAACAAACCCTAAAATTCATTAGCCTTAGATTTACACCGTAACGGTAGAAATACGGTAGTTCGATTATTGGTCCTTGTGGATTCGATATCTTTTAAAACTACACGACGAGACTGTGCACTTGCGGTCAATCAAATCTATTGATACATAAATCGTCGATCACATGTGAGAGAAAAAAGAATCTAAAAGTCACTTCGAAGTAGGAAAATGTTAACATTCGTAGTAGGCCTCCAGAAAAACACGATGATGAATTCTGAAAAGATATTTTGACTCAAAAGTACAAATTTATAAATAATGTGTGGAATCCACAATACATTATCATCTTTAGTAGTCATAGTTGGTGAATTCTTGAGTTGATGTTCCTTCTTTAGTAGTCACGGTTGGTGGTGTCCATCCCCTTCTAACTGACTTCCAAATACTTCTTCCAAGAGATTTTAGGAAGGCAATCATCTTACTTTTCCAATAATCATAGTTGACACCATTCAACAGCGGTGGTTTTTTGCAAGATCCTCCATCTTTGTTAACTTCCATGGAAAGTAGGATGATTTTCCCTGAGCTCACCATAGTCAAAACAGGGTGCTTGCTCTGATGCAAATTGAAATTTTAAATCCTCTGTGGGGAAGATGTTTTACAAGATGTCTGTGACAACTTGTATAACTTTGTGTAGCACAACAGTAAACAAATATTAAATGCATAAACAATAAAGAACACAAATTATTATTAACTCAGTTCAGTGTCAAAACACATAATATGGGGGATACCAATCTAGGAGAGTAACCTTCACTATATCATAGTACTTAGTCTATAGGTCTTATTTGAATAACCCTTAATTAAAGCCTCTCACTAATACTACCCAATGAAATTATTTAGGATTCTCCCTATATATAACTCTCCCAACCAACTATTAATCAATTTGAAGGAACAAGATTAACTCAATAGAAACTGTGCAAGTCAAGATTAACTCAATAGAAACTGTGCAGGTCTATCACGACCACGTGCTAGAGCTTGCACAAAATAACAAAGAACAGAAACAAAGACTCAAAAACTCTCCAACAACTCTTAGAATATTTTCTTTATATTTCTGCTTGTCTTTGTTGTGGTGCTTGGACCTCTATTTATAGTATTTGATATGACATAAAGTTCAAGCCAAATAATAGAAAAGTTTGTTGAATTTAAATCTTTTTCACCAAAAGATAAAATATTTGTTTTTGAACTGACTTCAAGCTCTTCCAAAAACTGATGGCGCGCGAACAATAGATCTTCTAGATATTTATTTGTTTAAATGAGCTGAGATGCTTGTAACAAACTGATGCGCACATGTTGTCTCAGATATTTTGTCTAACATGTTGTTTGATCAAAATATATGACAACACAAAGAACAACAATTAGTTAATTAGACTAAAAAACTTTACAAAAAATTGAAAAATAAGTATTTATCGTATTGTAAGATGCGAAATTATTTTTGATTCGTTTCTTAACATACGAACGCGCCTTAGTTCGTATTTTGTAATACGATTGGTATTGATATAAACAAAACAGGGTAGATGCCATACGAACCCCAGAATCGGTCATGCGAGTTCAACCCCAGAATCGGGTCAACCCCAGAATCGGTCACAACAATTTATCTACTCTACAAGTAAGTGCAATTTTCTAATCAATGATTTTGAAGGGTTATGCAATTTAGGGTTCAAATTAGGGGTTTTATAGAAAATTGATAGTTTTAGGGTTCTAAATCAAATTAGGGTTCTAAATCAATGATTATTTTGTTAATCAACAATCTCAATGAATTTTAGTATACTATGCTTCAAATCTCAATGAATTTTCCAGTTACTGTTACTTTATGATGTTGTGAATCAATTGTTGCAGTGAAAACACATTCATAGTTATGCATGGTAAAAGAAAAAAGAAATTTGAACCAAGTTTCTGTTTTTATTACTCTACAAAAATTTGATATGTGGTTACTTAAGATTTTGTTAATCTTATTCTATGACATGGTTAGTTATGTTAGTTATTATTGTTATCTTCTTAATTTTCATATGGACTTTTGTGTATAATAGATTCTCATGTATTCATTATTGATCAAGTTATCAATGACTGAGATATTTAAGTAATACTAAATGTGATTTTCATGTTTATTGTACAAAAGTTTGGAAATTTAATTAAGATGGAAGCATTTACATTCTTAATACTAGTTGATGCAGCAACCGAGATGCGATACCTGAACGCTAGCAATTGAGAGTTGTGTCCTCCGAATGAAGTTAGACTCTCTTCTGATAATCCTTATCCCCCACCTCAGGAAAATAAGGCTCCTTGTCAGTTCTTGCAATTCACATTTCATGAGCTAAAATCTGCAACTGGAAATTTCAGACATGATAGCATTCTTGGCAAAACCAGGATCAGGAGTTACCGTAGCTGTCAAAAGCTTGAAGCCAGACGGTCCAGAACAAGTCATTTACAGAGTTGTGTTACTCTAGATTTTAACAGGAAGAAGATCGATGGACAAAAATCGTCCAAGTGGGGAACAAAATCTTGTTTCATGGGCTAGATCGTATTTAGCAGACAAGCGAAAACTTTACCAACTTGTTGATCCTTGCTTGGAACTAAACTATTCTTTAAAAGCAGTGCAGAAAATTGCTCAGTTAACTTATAGGTTCCTCAGTAGAGACCCTAAATGCCGACCTAACATGGACGAAGTTGTGAATGCTCTGACACCATAGACGAAAAGTAATGTAATGATGAATTGATTATTTCTTTGAGCTCTCTTTAATGAAGAGCTAAGTAAGTATTAATCATTATGGTCTATGGATAAAAACTTTACATTTGCTAATGATGTAATTGAGAAGTCTTGTATGTATATGAATAGTGAAATTCCTGGCGCTCAGACGTAAGATGCTTTAGCAATTGCTACAGCGTCTACGCACAACACATATAATAATAAAAACAATAAAGTGCTTAAAGTAAGTAACACAGATGTTTGTTGACCCAGTTCGGCGCAAATAGCCCTAGTCTGGGGGATACCAATCCAGGAAGGAATCCACTAAATAGCCCTAGTTCGAAGACCTCAGTAAACGCACCGTTTACGTCTCCTTACCTCGCAACTACCCCGTGCAACTCAATCTAGGAACTCCTAGATCAAATGCGCCCCGCCTTACTTCCTAACTAACAACACAAACACCAGTGTTGTATTCAAACAAACAATCTATAATGGTGAGACACACTCAAACACAGAATTGACTCCGTACCTAACGGTTTAGGAGAAGTCTCACAATAAACAAAACACACAGCCTATGTCCTTATCATGTATCAACGTGATACAGGAAAAAGGCTCACAAGTTCACTACTAAAAATAGGATTTACACACGCTTTAGTGAACACAATAAAAATTCCCACAAACTTAAACTAGGTTTGACACAACTATATATAGAGTCTTTTTACTGGGCTTGACTTGTTCCTAAAGAATAGGAGTCTTCAAAAATATATCCAATAAGTCTTCAGCTCCAAACAAATAATTCCTAAAATATATGAGATATATTTTAGAATTAAATCTTCACACAAGAGATTCCTTGTGACACAAGGCGCGCATGCTGTGCCAGCTTCGCCCTAACAAAAAATATACTTTCCAGCAAAAATATAATTTTTGAAACAAATCTTCTTCAAAGATATCTTCTGGAAATAACACACAAAAACGCGCACGCTTCTAGAAGCTTCCAGTCACAACATACTCAGGTGCTACAACATTTTCTAGAGCATGTGACAAAATGGGTTTTTGCAAAATTATAGCCAACATACAAAAACGCCAACAAATAGCCTCAAATCTCACAATGTAGTTTGCAGCTACACTGAATCAATCTCACTTGGCAGTGGAAACAGCACGTTTCTACTATACTAGCAGATGCAAGTAATTTTCTACTCAATGATTTTGAAGGGTTATGCGAAAGTGGAGGGACCCCATTAGTTTAGGCCGCGGCGGGCGTGGCGGTGCAAGTTCAAGTCATGGTGCTACTCAATAGATTTCGATTTTACAAAGTTTTTAGATTGTACAAATGTTTTGGATTTGGATTTAACTAAGTAGTGTTTGATTGTACTAATGTTTTGGATTGTACTAAGTTATTTGGATTGTACTAAGTTATTTGGATTTAAGTTGTGTTTGATTGTGTTTAAAGTTGTTGTGCATGTGAAATTTGGTTTCGTTTAAAAAATTGTACAGGATGGCACGAGCTAATTTGTGAGAAATTTGCAAAAAAAACGAAAAGCTTATGTGCTCCCAGTCGTTCGTATTTTAAAATACGATTTGGACATAGATTTCGTTTTTTAAAAAACGAAGTAGCCATTCTTATTTTACGGGACAATTTTGGGTAGGGTTTTGTTTTTTACAATGCAAAAATGACTCTAAAAATCGCAAATCTCTTGTATGGTGTGAGGTTGAGTGTTGGAGTGGAGAATGAAACTGTCAGTCTGCTAACTGTCATGTAACAGGACCCTTCGCATTTTGCGAAACGAAATTGAGCGAGTTCGTATTTTAAAATACGAACTAGACTCATTTTGTATTTTAAAATACGAAACCAAGTTTCAGTTCGCATTTTAAAATGCGAAATCAATCAGCATAGCTTAAAAATAAAGCACTTCGTTTTTTTTCAAGGTGTATGTTATACTGCTTTCGTTTTGTATAATATGAACAAAATTCAATTTCGTATTTTAGGATGCGAAGGGTATTTTCATCAGTTTGGGGGGTGTGGGAGCATATTGAGGGGTGGAAAGAGCAATTTTCCTTATCATCAACTAAAATGGGCCAAAGTAATAGAGTCCAATAGTTTATATCTTCTAGTAAAACAAAACACTGTTTATCTTCTTAAGAGAAAAAGTGGTTGCAGCAATACAGTAAACCACCGCAATCATCGGTTGAGGGTAACAAGGGAAAATTAAGAAAATTGTACATGTCCCACATCCTTTAGATTCCAAAATCGATTTTACTAAACGTGAAAGCTCCTATTTGTAGCTTCTGCCAGAATCAAGTTTGGGAGGCAAAATCGATTTTCATTCCTTTTACCAAACATGTTGCAGAAGAAGAAAATCACGTTTGATAGGTAGAAACGCACGTTCATAGCTTTCCAACGCCAAATCAAACACATACTAAAAATGCTTTTAAGTCAATTTTATGAGAATAAGTAAAAAGATTTTAAAAATAGTTTTTTTCTTTATAATTTGCGACATAAAAATTAATCTCTCCGTCTCAATTTAAGTGTCCTAGTTGTGTGTAAATAAAAGAGAGAGAATAATTTTTTTTACAGAAGTACCCCCATTTTTTATTGATAGTAAACATTAAAATACTAAAAAGTTGATATTTTACTTACTTTATTGTCTCCCTTAATCATTATACCATAAAGTGATCAGGGTAAAATAACAAAAGATAATGTTATAAATAGTATACGGCAATTATTTTGAGACAAACAATTTTGACAAGTATGACATTTATTTTGGGTCAGAAGGAGGAGTCATTTTCACTTATAATTATAATTTGGGAGAGAGAGTAATATCAAAATGACTAAATAGATTATTTTGATACTTAACTAGCGGGCCAAACGGGCACATTGTGTGGTACATATTTTCTATTATCTTAATTTATGTAGAAGATTATTCTAAATTTATAAAATTACAATCAAGCGAAGATTAAAATGAAAACAAAGCAGAAAGACAACGATTTGCAAAGAGAGAAAATGAATCGAAATGAAAATCTGAAGCATAGTGGAAAAAATGAATTTTCTTAATGTAGCAGAAAATTTCCTTCAAAGTAGATATCAATATTGTTCTGATACCATATTAAGAAATATAAAATGTAATTGTATTGAATATGGTCAAATTAAAGTGCTACAAAATGAGAAAAGTTACCTATTAATGAGGTGAAATCATCTGTATATAGACACTACTAAGTATCAATGACTAATATCTCCCTAACACTATCTCCCTTGGATAAGTTTTCTAGAAATCTTTCTTTTTCTGCCACTTCTTGAATTTTGCAATGAGAGTTTGCTCATCTTCCTTGCCATGATCTTTCACTGTATGCTTCAGTTCATATGCCTCAAGTGTGCTTTGCATATCTTCAATTATTATTTCACTCAGATCTTTAGTTTCTTCAATGGTCAAATCTTTAGTTTCCTCAAGTTTCACTTGAATTACGCATGCACCCTACAGTTTGAAAATTATTATGGGCACTTCTCGTATTTGAAAGTTGTTATATCAAAAATATGAACAAAAATAAAGTAATTAAATGCTAAAATTGAACATAGATCAAAAGAAAAAATATATATGAAATTAATATGTTTTTCCCTACATCTTAATCGTACTAGGTTAGTCATCACCCTCAACAATGCGATACATTCCCTTCACCCTTTTTGTGATCACTCCCTATCATAAAAAAAAGAATATAGTTAAAATGAAGAACAATAAACATCAAAATGAAAAAAGGGTTTAAAACAATTGAAAACAAAGAGTGAAAGAAACAAAAATAATCAAAGAAAATTGAAATGAAAGTACAAATGATATGGATTGTCTAATTCCTTTACTCTCATTTCACAACCTCTTCTCTAAAAAACGCGATCCACTCGATCAGATTTCTCATATATCCTACAAAATTGTAGATTTCCTCATTACCGTATTCATTTAACCAAAAAATAAACTAACTGCATTTTAGATTTAACACATCAAAACTCCAAAAAAACAAAACTGCTCTTTTATCGTGTTCACAATTAAAGAAGTAATGCATTTGTTAGTCAATTTCAGAAAGCCACAAACAAAAACTTTCATGCTATTTTTGTTTCTCTTGCGATAGAATTTAACCAACTAAAAGAAGGAAGATTTATTCATAATAACAACAAATGGTTTTGATCTAACAAAAAACAAATATAAAGGATATATTTAGACGATTATATGTATTCTTGTTACACTAATTTATTTATTCTTCTACCAACTTCTATTAGTAGATCAATATGAACATATAAATAAGTGAATAAAAGATAAAAACAAAATATGCACATATAAAACTTTATAGCAGGTTGAGGCTGACTAACAATGGTGTGTTTCTTAATTGTTATCTCCCACTCTCTTGGCAGTGGCTATGTATCCACTCTCATCATTAGAATCAATATTTTGGGTTTAATGATAGTGACCAAGACAACATGGTTTTATATACAGTTTTGTAACCGCATTAACCAATTGGATAAAATTCATCACCAAATACTTCAAATTAAAAATGAAGTAATCATTATATATTTTTTTTTGAATGGCAAATTTTATTATAAACATACTCCACAACAAGTTGTAAAGGAGTATTAGAAAGGAACAAAGAAAGCATACACAAACCCAATAAGCAGAGTCATAAACAAGTACAAAGTCACTACTAATACAAAAACAGAAGCCCCCCTCACAACAACACACTCCCACACCTACTCACTTAGTGTACCCTGCAACCACACCCTATAACCTTATCACAAGCTCCATTCCTTCACAAAATGTTTTATTTTCCAAACATCAAAAATGTTTTTGTCTGAACCTTTTCTCTTTGAATTACTAGACAATGGCAATATATGATATTTAGGAAGCATCAATGTCAATGGTGAAGAATTGAGGGTGTCGCAAACTTGAAATCCTTTCAATCAACAAAAAATAACACAAATTTAAATCCAAAAATCAAAAAATAAAGAAAGTATATGCATGGGTGTTAGCCAATATTTTGGCTAAATCAGAATAGGGTTAAATATTCTTTCTGAATATATTTAATACATATTTAATCATGAGAAGTTATGTTTTCAATGGTTAATTAATTATGAAGGTCAAAATTAAATATATTTTAAAATATGAAGTCAAGTGGAAGAATATTCATAACCCTACAAAGAGCAAAAATGTTCAAGTCTCAAGATATTTTTCTAACTCGAATAGTTCCTATTCGAGTATCACCAAGAGTTGCCTCGAACTCGAGAGACAGTTTATAACTTAGCAAATGGTTAAAATTGTCAGAAAGTTCAAATTCAAATTTCAAACCATTGCAACGTTTCATTCAAGATTAATGACTTATGACGTTCAAGATAAGGATGAAGCAGTTGTACACATGTCAAATGGGCATTCTATAGGCGTTACTAGAACGTTATAGGATTTAGCTATAAATACTAGTTCATTTGATGTAATTAGGATCACAAATTCACATACTAAAAATCCTTATAATTTCTGAGTACCCAAGCGTTCGAACGAAAGGAAAACAAGAGGAACAATGTATGATCTTGTGATCACTTCCTTTTAATTCAATGCAATTTACATGTTTTTATTTACATTTTCTGCATTCTAATTCATTGAAATATTTCCTTTTCTTTGTCAAATACGTACTCATTTTGAGTATTTTTACTTTCCTTGTCAAACAAGTTATCTTTTTGTCATTTAATTTACTTTGAATAAACAAACTTGTTCATTTACATTAATGAACATTGTTATTTTCAATCTTAACAAATAAATGCACAAACATGTCCCGAGATTCTCTAGTTGGTCTCTTAAGCATTGCAAACTAGCGCTTGTTTACCAAAAATCAGTGTAAACAAATTGGCACGCCCAGTGGGACAGGTTTTGTGCGTTCTTATTTTCAAAATTTACTTAAAAAATTTTCTGAATTTTTTTTTTTTTGGAAAGTTGTGTGTGTTGTTTCCAAAGAATTTATATTGTTTAGTGCATGCAATTGAGAAGTGGTAGGATAAAACCAGAGATGGTGAGACCTAGAGGCACTAACGCTAGTACTAGCAACAACAACAACAATAGTAATGACAACAATAATGTCAATAACCAAAACAATAAGGATCCTGATGATGTTAACCCATTATTGGGGCATGTAGTCAGTTCGAATGCTTTAACAACATCAGCCACAGATGCAACATCTGTGGGGGCAACACAGGCAATCCCTGTATTTTCTTCTATGCCCTCATCCACATCTAATGCTGCAACCACAATGGCTGAAAATACAACGACCATGCCTTTACAAACTGTTGGTGGGGTTCCACCTCCATTCTTAGGATCTTCATTTGACTTTCGAAGTCAGTCATGGGGTTTGTATCAATCTCAAAGATCTTATCCATATGGAATGCCTACATCTATGATGTAGAACGTGTATTCACATCCTGCATCATATTCTGATAGGATGGCAGTAAGGTCTCCCTTTCCAGAAGGGTAAAACTCTAATAATGCTAGAGTTCGAGTGAACCAACCAGCCCTCACTACAGATTCACTTTTATCTATGAGGCAACAAATGGATGAGAGTAATTATGATGTGGTGAATTTACTCACTGAACAAATGGGTACAATAATCAACCCATTAATTCGAGATACAAATCAGACTTACCAAACCCTGGCTACCCAAATGGGTAGAATTGCTGATTTCTTTGGAGGGGCACAAGTGCCCATCCAACAACCACTTCAACCATTACAGGCCCCTAGACCAAGGCTTGGACAAGTTGCTGACAATCGAATCGAGGAGGCTCGAGGGCAGCAACAAGAACCACAGATTGTTAACCAACCTGTACAAAGAAATGTTGAACCTGAAATGGTGCTTGTTCATCGAAACCAAAATGCTGATGAGGTTTTGAGAAACGTTCAACATAATGATTTTGGGCAAAATAACTTAGCCAATTTGGTAGAAACCATCCTTGCCCAAAATGGTCTAAATGTAGGTTTGCATAGACCTAATTTTGTATCACCTCTATCTGAGTTTGTTTTGCAAACAGAAATTCCAAGGGGTTGGAAAACCCCAAAATTTACTAAGTTTGCTGGTGATACAACAGAGTCTACAGTCGAGCACATTGCTAGGTATTTGACTGAGGCTGGGGACATAGCAAATAATGAGAATTTGAGGATGAAGTATTTTCCCAATTCTCTAACCAAAAATGCTTTCACTTGGTTCACAACTTTACCCCCACACTCTGTGTTTACTTGGACCCAACTCGAAAGACTTTTCCATGAGCAATTTTATATGGGTCAAACAAAAATAAGCCTCAAAGAATTAACAAGTGTTAGACGCAAAACACCAGAATCTATTGATGACTATCTCAATAGGTTTAGGCTTCTTAAAGCTAGATGTTTCACTCAGGTTCCTGAACACGAATTGGTAGAAATGGCTGCTGGTGGTCTAGACTACTCGATTCGAAAGAAATTAGATACACAGCATCTTAGGGATATGGCTCAATTGGCTGATAGGGTTAGACAAGTTGAAAGACTTAGAAATGAAAAAGACAGGAATAATAAGTTCCATAAGAAAGAGAAAACAACCTATGTTGGGAACTATGAGAGTGATGACGAGTATGAGTTAGAGACTGGTGAGGTTGATCCAAATGAAATAGACTTGGCTGAATTAAAACCAGGACCTCCTTATACTTGTAAATTATTAAAGCCCTCGAATGGAAAAAATCCTAGTGAACCCAAAAATGAAAAGTATGTTGCTAAAATCTACACATTTGATGTTACCAAATGTGATGAAATTTTTTATTTATTGGTCACTGATGGCCAAATAATTGTTCAAAAAGGGTTAAAAGTTCCTGCTTTAGAACAAAGAAAGAAAAGAGGTTATTGCAAATTTCATAATTTATTGGGTCATAAAACTTCTCATTGTGTTGTTTTCAGGGACTTAGTGCAAAAAGCATTGGATGAGGGGAGATTGAAGTTCGATGAAAAAGCTAAGCAGCCCATGAAGGTAGATACTGACCCTCTCCAAGTGGCTGAGACTTCCTATGTGGAGCCATTCGAGTGCTTAATGATAGATGTTATGGAAGCCTCCCCAGTTCGAGCTGTTACTGAGGGAGAATATGCTGAGAAAATCAAAGTGGTGTATCCTCGAGCTGAAGAGGAAATCATTGATTTTCGTAATAGAAGCAAGCTACGCAACAAGGAAGTGATGTTGTGTCCTCGTTGCAGTGTTGTATGTGACAAAGAGGCTACTGCAGGCCTCAAAAATGTTATGCCATATGTGGATAACAAGAACAAGTGGTCTATTGAAAGACCAAACAAGGGTAAGGCCACAACTCAAGGCCCTACTATCCATGACAGGCTTGGAAGGAGGCAAACATATGTGCCTTCAAATAGAATTCCTGTCAACCAATGGTCATCAGGCCAACACCAGGTCTATCAAAAAAGAAGGATGGACTTAGGTGGCTCGAGTCAAGTTGCATTGAGCAACAATGCTGAAAATAGGAAATACTCTTACAACAATATCTATAAGGGGAAAAATCCTATGACTCGAACCCAATGGCGTAGGTATCAACGCCTTAAGAAGTTAGAAAGGGAGAATGCCCAAGCTGAGGGCAACTCGAATTCGAATGCCCGTGTTGGGGGCAAATCTCATTCGAATGCCCATGCTGGGGGCAATTCCAATTCAAGTGCCCATGCTGGGGGCACTAACAAAGTTGCCTATGCTGGGGGCAATACCAAGGTTGCCTATACTGAAGGCAACCACAGTGATGCAAGGAATAAGAAGGAGTTTGTTCCTAAAAAGGCTGAAAAAGCCTTGGTAATTGAGGAAGTGTCCTCTTCAAAGAGGTCAGTCAAAGAAAGACTATCATTCCCAAAAGACAACATGGAGGATGATATTCCAGATGAAGACCTGCTCGAATATGGCTCTGAAACAGACTTCGATGTGTTGGTCAATGTGGTGTCTATTCTGCCACGTGAGTATGATCAAAGGTCCACTTCAGACCCTGATGAAGAGTTTGAAGAGCCTGAATTAGATGATTACACCCCTGTATGCTACTATGTTATGAATAATGGGTGTATTGAACAACAGAAGGCTACATTCGAGTGGCCTCATGAAGGTATGAAGAATCACCTAAAGCCTTTATACATTAAGGCTAAAGTTGGGGGTGTTGGTGTAAATAAAGTCCTTGTGGATGGGGGTGCTGCAGTTAACTTAATGCCCCATTTCATGTTAAGGAAGTTGGGAATGTATGATACTGATATGCATTCTCACAATATTGTTCTCTCTAACTATGAGGGAAAAAGTGGCAAATCACTTGGTGCCATTCAAATGGATGTTGCTGTGGGCAGCACTATTAGGCCAACTTTATTTATAGTTATGCCATCAAAGGCTAGTTTCAACTTGCTTCTAGGAAGGGAATGGATTCATGGAGTGGGTGTTGTACCCTCCACCCTTCACCAAAGGTTAATACTTTGGAGGGAAGACAAGATTGTGGAAAACATTGAGGCTGACCAAAGTTTTTATAGGTGTGGGGTGGATCACATTACAAAGCAGACCTTTGATAGAAACTTAGCCTCAATTTCTCCTTATGGAGACAGAGATAGTGGCTTTCGAGGAGCCACCAATAATGTGTACCATTCTGTCAAACTCCATCCAACACATGGTTTCTGTTGGGAAAGGGAAGTGATTGAAGAATTCCCTCCTGAAGATGGAGTAATCCCGCCCTCTGGATGGGATGATGATGCAGAATCAAGCAATGTCTGAGCCCTCTGCTTGGGCCAAGATAATGGCATATATTGCCGAGAAAAAGATCGAAACGGCCTTAGAGGCTGCATTCAAACAAAATATGGTTGAAGAAACCATGGATGAAAACAATGGCAAGTTATTGCCAAATGAGCAAAGGTTGGATTGCATTTATGATGATGAACCTTTGGGTTTTGAAAAAGATCCATTAAGTTCGAATCCTAAAATGCAAGCACAAGATCATTTGCAAGAAATTGATATTAGAGATGGCTCTATAAAGAGGCCAACATATATCAGTGCCAATATTGATTTCGAGCTAAAGCAAAAACTGGTTAATCTACTCAAAGAATTTAAAGATTGCTTTGCTTGGGACTATAATGAAATGCCAGGATTGAGTAGAGATTTTGTGGAACATAGACTGCCACTCAAGCCAGGGAAGAAGCCTATCAAACAATCACCAAGGAGATTCAACCCTGAGGTCCTCTCAAAGATCAAACGTGAGATTGAAAGACTACTAAAAAGCAAATTCATTCGAACTGCCAGGTATGTTGAATGGTTAGCAAATATTGTGCCTGTCATTAAGAAAAGTGGTAGCCTTAGGGTATGCATAGATTTTAGAGACTTAAATAATGCAACACCTAAGGATGAATATTCAATGCCAGTAGCAGAAATGTTAGTTGATTCAGCAGCAGGGTTCGAATACTTGAGTATGTTAGATGGTTATTCTGGCTATAATCAAATTTTCATTGCTGAAGAGGATGTGGCTAAAACAACATTTCGATGCCCTGGCGCATTAGGGACTTATGAATGGGTTGTTATGCCATTTGGTCTAAAAAATGCTGGAGCCACATACCAAAGAGCAATGAATCTTATTTTTTATGATTTCATTGATGCCTTTATGCAAGTCTACATTGATGATATTGTTGTGAAATCCTCATCTAGTGATGATCATTTGAATCATCTTAAAAAATCATTCGAGAGAATGAGAAAATGTGGATTAAAAATGAATCCACTAAAATGTGCTTTTGGTGTACATGCAGGGGATTTCCTTGGTTTTGTAGTGCAGAAAAAAGGCATAGAGATAAATCAAAACAAAATGAAGGCTATTATGGAAACTCAGCCTCTAAGAACAAAGAAACAACTTCAATCCCTATTGGGAAAGATCAACTTTTTGAGAAGGTTCATTTCTAATCTAAGTGGAAAATCTCATCTTTTCTCTCCACTACTTAGAAAGCAAAAAGGTGATCAATTTCATTGGGGGCAAGATCAACAAAAGGCGTTTGAAGATATCAAAGCTTATTTGGCTCATCCACCAACGCTAATGCCTCCTATTCGAAATAAAGCAATGAAGTTGTACATTTCAGCATCTGATTCAACTATTGGTAGCATGCTTGCCCAGGAAGATGAAAATGGTGTTGAAAAAGCTATATATTATTTAAGTAGAGTATTAAATGATGCTGAAACTAGATATAGTGCTATAGAAAAACTATGTTTGTGTTTATATTTCTCTTTTATCAAACTTAAGCATTATATAAAGCCTATTGAAGTTTATGTCTACTCTCATTTTGATGTTATTAAACATATGCTTCTGAAACCTATTTTACATAGTAGAATTGGTAAATGGGCTCTAGCTCTAACTGAATACTCACTAACATATAAACCTATTTTACATAGTAGAATTGGTAAATAGTGACAGATTTTCTTGTTGATCATTCAGTGATTGAAATGCCACTAAGTTATGTGGAAACACAACCATGGATTTTGTATTTCGATGGTTCCAAACACAAACATGGGACTGGTATTGGAATTTTAATAATATCTCCAATACAAATCCCAACTAAGTTTAAATACAAAATAAATGGGTTTTGTTCCAATAATGAGGCAGAATATGAAGCCTTAATAGCAGGTCTTGCACTATTGATAGACTTGGGGGCAAAAAACATTATCATTCGAGGTGATTCAGAATTGGTAATTAAGCAATTAACAAAAGAGTACAAATGTATTAAAGAACATTTGGCTAAGTATTTTGTGATTGCAAGTACCTTGCTGGATCGATTCGAGTCTGTGGAATTTGAACATATTCCTAGACTACAAAATCAAGAAGCCAATGATTTGGCTCAAATAGCCTCTGGTTACAAAGTTTCTCCAGAGAACTTGAATAAATTAATAGAGATTAAAGAAAAATTGGTTTTCCATGAGCCATTAGCTTCAGAATTATCAATGGCAAAACATGTGGGGGCAACTTCACCACCAAATATTGATGGCTACTCGAATATAGAAGAATATGAAAGTGCTGACATTTTTACCATTGATAACTTGGTAGATGGTGATTGGAGAAAACCAATAGTAGAATATTTACAAAACCCTGTGGGTCAAGTGGATAGAAAAATTAAATACAGGGCTTTGAGTTATGTAATCATTGGAAATGAGTTGTTTAAAAAGACAACTGAAGGTGTGTTGCTAAAATGCCTTAGTGAATCTAAAGCCTTCATTTCAATTTCTGATGTGCATAGTGGAGTTTGTGGTGCTCACCAAGCAGGCCACAAAATGAAATGGTTATTGTTTAGACAAGGTCTATATTGGCTTTCTATGCTAAAAAATTACATAGAATTTGCTAAAGGTTGTCAAGAATGCCAAATGCATGCAGGAATTCAACATGTCCCTGCAAGTGAATTACATTCTATAATTAAGCCATGGCCATTTCGAGGATGGGCTTTGGATTTAATTGGTGAAATTAAACCTGTTTCATAAAAAAACCAACGTTATATTTTAGTCGGTATTGATTATTTCACAAAGTGGATTGAAGCAATACCCTTGCCTAATGTGGATCAGGAGGCAGTGATTAATTTCTTTCAAAATTATATTATTTATAAATATGGTATTTGATCGACGATTTGTGTATCAATAAATATTTTATAACTGCAACCGCACAGTTTCGTCGTTGAGTTTTAAAAGATATCGAACCACAGAGACCAATAGTCGAACTACTGTATTTCTGTCGTTACTTTGTAAATCTAAGGCTATGAATATTTTGGAGTTGTTTGGAATGTTTAGAAATTAAAGAAAATTAAAATTAAGATTTAAAATTAATTAAAGCGGGATATCGGTATGTAACTTAATCAACCTTCGGGAATTTAATAATTTAATAGCGCGCGAAAAGGGTTTATTTTTTAGAAGAACTTTCTTAATTCAAAGGTTTAAACCTCACACTCTCGTTTTGTTGATAAAAACCATACTTTCTAAGCTAGGAGTTTTACTGTCACTTTTCTACCACCTTAACTTCGAAAGTACATTTTGAAAATCAATTAGTTCTAATTAATCCTAACGTGGCTCTCGCTCGTTCAAAGATTAATATCAAATTCCTACTATCTAGTTAAAACCTCAAACTCTCGCTCTATTGATTTTAACCTTAATCGCTTTATATTACTCTCGTTCAAAAGTTTAGGAGTTTTAAAATTAGGAATTCGAATCAGAAAAATAGTTTAGTGATTGCGCGCTAAATCATTATTAAACTCCCTTCGGAGAATTAATTTACATACTGATATCTAGTAAATTAGCTAGACATAAAGCAAGAAACAAATAAATAAAAACAGAAAATTAAATAAAGCATAAATAAATAATTAAATAAAGACATTAAAAAGAACCTGAAATAAAATTCTGAAATAACTTGAATTAAAGTTGACGAAAATAACCGGTACAGAATTCTTGACAGGAAAGTGAAAATAGAACTGAAAACGGATTCCCGGTGTGGAAATACCGTTACAGTTACTGTAACAAGAAACTAAAACTGACTGAAAAGTAAAGAAAATAAGACGTGTCCGGTTCTGAGATTTGAGCTTCTATTTATAGGGGATTTTTGCTGGTTACGATCCACAAAAATAGGAGATGATAAGCTCCCTTTTGATTTTATCCAATATCCGTCCGATTAGGAACAGAAACGGATCAGACGAATGCCTCTCCCCCACGTCACGTGAAATTCAGTTTCACTGGGCTTCTCATTTGGTGGCGCTCGCCACCCATTCTGTGGCGCTCGCCACTGTGGGCTTGCGCTGGGTGGCGCTCGCCACCCTCCTTGTGGCGCTCGCCACTTTGTGTTTTTGGGCATGTGCTCATTTTTGCTGTGCTCCTTTGTGGGCTGCGCGAATTTGGGCTTTGCACCCCCCTTTTTGCTCTGTTTTTGACACTTTTTGCTCAATTCTCTTCTCCGACCTATTTTATTCGACAAAAGTAAAAACATATCAAATACTAGCATAAAAAGACATAAATGAAATAAATACATATGCAAATGCAACTAAAATTCACCTAAATTAAGCTAAAAATACGATATGATTTCGTGTCATCAGTATTCGAGAGACGATTACCACTAATCAAGGTTCAGTTTTCACTAGAAGAAAAATGCAAGAGTTTGCTAGTGAAACTGGATTCAAATTGCTTACTTCAACACCATATTATGCTCAAGCAAATGGTCAAGTTGAGGCAGCAAACAAAATCATCATTAATTTGATTAAAAACATATTGCTCAAAAGCCAAGAAATTGGCATAAAACTTTAGATCAAGTTTTATGGGCATGTAGAAATTCTCCTAGAGAATCAACTAATACTACACCATTTCGATTAACATATGGTCATGATGCAGTTCTACCTGTTGAAATTAATATGCAATCATTTCGAATACAAAGACAGATGGAAATACCACGTGACAAATATTGGGAAATGATGTTAGATGAGTTAGTTGATTTAGATGAAGAAAGGTTACAAGCTTTAGAGTACATGACTAGGCAAAAGGATAGAGTTGCCAAAGCCTATAATAAAAAGGTTAAGTCAAAAGCTTTTAACTTAGGAGATTTAGTTTGGAAAGTTATCTTGCCTATGGATAAAAAAGATAGAATTTTAGGCAAATGGTCACCTCATTGGGAAGGCCCATTTAAAATTGTTCAAGTTTTTTCAAATGGTGCTTATGAAATCGAAGAGTTAAGTCCTGAAAAACATGTGTTGGGAATAAATGGTAAATATTTGAAAAAATATAAACTAGCTTTGCTCGAATTAAACATAAGTGCAGAATAAAACTTAGAACGAATAGAGATATGGCAAATATAAAAAATAAATTTTGCCACAGAAGGGCATTGTCAAATTACAAACCAAAGTAGGATAAACATTTGTCTCGAGCGGATAATAAAATTTAAAAAATTACAAAGTAATAGCTACTTCACGATACAAGGCTTTAATAGAAATTTTCTCAGTCTCGATCACTTGTTGGGCGTCTTCGAGCTCCTGTACTTCAGCAGCAATGACTGCAGAATCGTCAAAAGCTCAAATCCCTTCCTTGCCTTTGGCATCAATGTCAGCTTGAAAGGATTGAGAAATTTCCTCTTCTATAGCCGCTTGGGCAGATCTTTCTGCAGCAATTTTGGCTTGATACTCCTCGATTTGGCGTTGAAGTTCAGCTACATTAGCCTCCCAAGCAGCAATGTTATTTTTGCAAGTCATAAGCCTTGGGGTTTGAACTTCAGCAGCTTCCTTTCGAATCCTAGCAACCTCGAGATGTGCCTCTTTCGCCTTGGCCAATAAAGTAGCATGAGCATGCTTTTGGCTATTCAACTTGGCCAAGTTACCCCTTTCTCTTAGTATCACCTTTGCATACTGATCAATCATGTTCTTTATTTGCATAACTTTGCAAAGAGTCAAAGGATCAGTATGAGGGTTATGAAATAAGCGTAGAAACGCTAAGTGGCTGAAAGCATTTGAGGGATTCTCTTCGAGGTCTGCCAATACATTCTGCAAGCCATATTCAACTTTGAGCTTGGTTAGCAAGGAATCCTGCTTAACATTGGCCTTTGCAGTAGCGCTGGAGGGATAAGTAGAGCTATTAGTTTTGTCACTCGAAGAGCAAGATTTTGAGGACTGGATCAGAAGGTCCAAGGCAGCAGCTGGGTTGGTCTTATGCATAGCAAACTCCACTTCTCGGACGCCAGCGCTGGTTGAGAGCCTCGAAGTAGAGGAGACTGATAATATTTCTGGGCCACCAGATTTTGCTTCCTTGAAGACGCTATCATCTTCATCCCCATCAATATCCTCACCTTCTTCGATGGACTCTTCTTCCTCCTCTTCAACAGAATCACTCGAAGCTGTACTTGGGTCAGGAGTTGGTAATTTTGTTGGGCTGGGCACGTTCGAGCCACCCACGTGTTCAACGTTTTTCCATCCCCAAGTATTAGCAGGTTGATGTTCATCCCCAAGTATTAGAGTGGTTGCTCGAGGAGAGGATGATTTAGCTCGAAAAGAACAAGTTGAAATGAAAGGTTAAAATTGCTAATAAACGAAATATAGTTTGAGACTATATTTATATGAAAAAGTAAATTAGGCTAAGTAAATTTACTTTGCCATATTTTGCCCATACAAATTTCTCCATTGGGGTAGGACTTACGTGTTGGCCCTGCTGAGGGTTGTCCTTGGGAAAGTTTTCAGCCTGGCATGTTAATGAATCGAGTCAGGAAATTGGCTAAGTCTGCAGTTCTATTCGAATGCAACAATAAGTTAAAAGCATACCTGAGTGTTTCCAAGATCTTCCCCAACCTTTCCTAGAAGGGGATTAGTGTCATGACCCTCTTGTGCAGGAATCTCCTGTTGAAAACAGAATTCATTCGAATTAAGGGGGTACAAAGACTGACACATTGGTTGACATATTCATTCGAGCATGTGAATGAAAGAAGTGACTTACCTTGTCATTTTCAGCTTTGTTTAGGTTTTCTGTTTCCTCGAGAGCAGGAGTTGGGGAAGTTTGTTCTATCACTGGAGAAAGTGGAGGATTGCCTTGATCAGTTGCATCATCATGAACGACATTCTCAACATTTTCCTCATTCTCCACAGTGAGGTCATGATCCACTCGAGCAGTACTAGTGGTATCAGACTTGGAAGATCTGGAAGGCTTGGAATGCCCTTTCTTCTTCTTCTTTTTCTTCTTCAATTCTTTCACCACTGTGGAGTTTTTTTATGCTTTTTCAGTGTCTTCCTCCTCTTCCTGTCTCTTACTCGATTCAATATTCGAAGAACTGGTCTTCTTACTGTTGTGACTCTTGTGTTTTTTGAATTGTTGGGGTGCAGGACCTGCTACAACGGTATGGCCTTGTGCACTCTTATCTTCTTGGGTAATATGCTTGTGCTTCCTTTTCAGGGGTCTTTCAGGTTCAGTTTCCTACAACAAGAGTAAAAAACATAAGAATGATAAAGCATGAGGAAGGAAAAGCTTAGTTAAATAATAGGTATTCGAATGACTAACTTCATCTTCATGAATTATTATATGTGGGAGTTGGTTTTCCTTAGAAGGCCTAACAATGCTAGTAATGTGTTTCTCTCTCATTATCTAGCACAAGCATAGAAGAAAGAGTATTTAGGCATGGCTCAAATCAAAAGGAAAGGTGAGAGATTTTACCTTATCTGTTTTTGCTTTGGTTCTGGTTTCCTCCCTCCGTCTTTCTTCTTCATCAGCTTGCCTTCTATCCTCATCATCAGCCAGGTGAATGCCTTTATTACTTTTAGGCTTTACCATTCGAGCAGTAGGCTGTGATGATCCTCCAGTCACTTCTTTCCCTAGAAAGGAGGTAACAGATTAGAACTCGAATAAGGGGAATGTAAGACATAAACAATTTGGCATCTATTGCTAAAACAACGTACCTTTATTCTTGTGTTGTGCTTGTATGTCATGGATTTGCTGCCTTATAAACCCACTGTTTAGCCTTATAATGTTTGATTGATTATCACCAACAATGTACTTATTGTAGTGATTGTCCCACCAGTTGTGGAATTTTTCAGTACAATAGTATGAGTGGTTGAATTCGATGGGATTGACATTATAAACAAAATTGGCCATCCTTTTGAGATATTTGGCAAAAAGGTCTTTAGACACCTCATTGCCAATCACCATATTCTTCTCGCCTTCGAACAAACTCTTGGGATACACTTGAGATAACCCAAATTGCCTCGAGATCAAGTTTGGTTGGTACCCAACCAAGACTAAGTGGTTCGATTTTGACCCAATCCTGCAACTAAGGACGATTGGGTGTAGATAATGCTGCCATAGCTCATTTACATCATCAGCATTGTCTGGGTTATTGGCTGGGAACTCATCCTGTAGCCAAGCTGGTCCTACTTTTCTGTTAACAAATGGAGCATGATGTGGTAGGAATTTGTTGAAGTTAAGAAAAATCTTCATGTACTTAATGAAGAGCTCTTGAGGGTTGATCGACGATTTGTGTATCAATAAATTTAATTGACCGCAAGTGCACAGTCTCGTCGTGTAGTTTTAAAAGATATCGAATCCACAGGGACCAATAGTAGAACTACCGTAATCCGTTGTCACGGTGTAAATCTAAGGCTAGTAATTTTTAGGGGTTTTGGAATGTTTAGAAATTTTAAATCAAAATTAAGAATTAAAATTAATTAATAAAGCGGATATCGGTATGTAACTAATTAACCATCGGGGATTTAATAAGTTAATAGTGCGCGGATAGGTGTTTACTTTTCAGAAGAACTTTCTTAATTTAAAGGTTTAAACCTCACACTCTCGTTTTGTTGATAAAAACCATACTTCCTAAGCTAGGAGTTTTACTGTCACTTTTCTACCACCTTAGCCTCGAAAGTATATTTTGAAAACCAATGAGTTCTAATTAATCCTAACGTGGCTCTCGCTCGTTCAAAGATTAATATCAAATTCCTACTATCTAGTTAAAACCTCAAACTCTCGCTCTATTGATTTTAACCTTAGTTGCTTTATTTTACTCTCGTTCAAAAGCTTTGAATTAAATTAGGAATTTGAATCAGAAAAGTAGTGTGTGTGCGCGCGCTATGTCATCATTAAATCCCCTTCGGAGAATTAAATTACATACCGATATCTAGGAATTTAGCTAGACATGGTAGAGGAAGTAAAGGAATAAAAACAGTAAATAAAACAAGACATAATAATTAAATAAATAAATGAACGCGTAAAAACCTGGAAATAAAAGTTGCTGGAAACTTGAATTAAACTTGCTTGAATTAAAGGAAATATAATTCTTGACAGGAAATTGAAAACGGATCTGAAATCGGATTCCCGGTGTGGAAATACCGACACAGTTTACAAAGCGGGAAATATAAACTGACTGAAAGGAAAGGAAGTAAGGCGTAGAAAAATCTGAGAAAAGAGCTTGCTATTTATAGGAGGGGATTGGCTAGTACGATCCACAAAAAGAGGAAGGATAAGCTTTATTTTTGACCTCATCCGATTGCCATCCAATTAGGAACAGAAAACGGATCAGACGTGCACTTCTTCCCCACGTCACGCAAATTCAGTTGCTGGGCTTTCTCACTGGGTGGCGCTCGCCACCCATTCTGTGGCGCTCGCCACTGGGTCAATTGGTGGCGCTCGCCACCCCCACTGTGGCGCTCGCCACTGTGCAAAAATGGGCCAATGCCCGTTTTTGCTATGCTCCTTTGTGGGCTGCGCGAATTTGGGCTTTGCACCCCCTTTTTGCTCCGTTTTTGACACTTTTTGCTCAATTCTCTTCTCCGGCCTATTTTATTTAACAAAAGTAAAAACAAATCAAATAACGACATAAAAACACATAAAAGAAATAAATACGTATGAAAATGCACCTAAAGTTCACCTAAATTAAGCTAAAAATACGATATGATTTCGTGTCATCAAATTCCCCCACACTTGAACCATTGCTTGTCCTCAAGCATAAAAGAGTAGTGAATCGCAAAGCATAAGTAAAAACGCATGACACGATCATTTTACTCGTACGTGGTTGCCGGCTAAGCCATGAAAACTAGGTAACAGTGCAGACAACAAGAATACCGTAATGACACGAGAGATTCCCGTTATGTGAAAACAGACCTGAAGCATTTCCTCTTGACTCTACCTCTCACCTAAGTTTTCTTCCCCCTTTTCATTCTAGCGCAATCACATTAAGCCCGTTATCTTGTACACGCCCATGGTAGGAAACTTGTTAGTGATTATGCTCATCATATAGCGAGGGGTGCTGATAACATAAGTTTGGTAACCCCTATTTGCTTTACCCATTTCGCAGTTGCGGGGGATCGGATCGTAACCCGCCCTACCAAGTTCAGAATCAGACACCTCTGAACCAACTACTAATGAGTTTTTATACTATGGTATTTTTTTCCTTCCTCATGTTTCAACATTTGCTGAATTTTCATTAATTATTTAAAGGAATCAACCAATAGCATTCATTTATAATCAAAATCATTCACTTATATTCTTCGGTTTCCCACTTAGTTTGTGCCTTGAGATGGTGCCGACTGCTAGATAAACTACTAAGGGTTCATTAAAACTCAAGTTCAAAGTTTTATCAAAATTAGTACTCAAATCGGTTTTACACACTTCAGGGAATCTAAGGTGTTAAAACGGTATTGATTTTATCTAACCGTTACCTAAATTCCACAAGATAGCCTAGATAGTGCAAACAACCTATATACTTTCAAACAATCAATATCAAGCATCAGAACTCAATACTTTTGCTTTTCGCAAGAAAATTTTGGTATGGCTCAAGAAATGGGAAAATCAGACAATAACAAGACCAACACGCAAAATCAACTCAATCTAAGTGAACTAACCTAAGGTTTTATTATGCATGCAAAACTAAATGACTGAAAAATAAAGGGAAAGCGATAAAGCTTCCTCCCCCAATCTTAAATCGAGCATTGTCCCCAATGCAACGACTAAAGGTGAGCTTGGAAGGGTACAACCTGAGTAGCGAAGCTTCCACAACTTGTAAAGTCGTCGAGCGTGTTATCTCTTTATTACCTGCAAAATGAAATGAACTAAAAAAAGAAAAACATTAAATTCAAAATCAGCGGGTTGCCTCCCACCAAGCGCTTTGTTTAAAGTCGGTTAGCTCGACTTCAAAGACGGTGACTTAGTTCACGTGACAGCGGACAGGGCGGATAGGTTGAAATTTGTAAGTGTGGTGTCACTATCCTTAAGGTTGTAATGTTTCAACCGCTGCCCATTAACTGTGAATGTATCACCAGAGTCACTCTTTATCTCTATCGCCCCATGAGGATATGTCTTAGAAATTGTAAAGGGGCCTGACCACTTTGATCGCAGTTTTCCAGGAAAAAGTTTAAGTCTTGAATTAAAAAGCAGTACTAATTGTCCTACCTTAAACTCTCTCCTAGATAGACGCTTATCATGCCATTTCTTTGTTCTTTCTTTATAGATTCTGGCATTCTCATAGGCGTCCAACCTAAGCTCTTCTAACTCATGGATATCCAAGGTCCTTTTCCTACCGGCGGTGGTATAATCAAAATTGAGGGCTTTGATAGCCCAATAAGCTTTGTGTTCCAGTTCCACCGGCAGATGGCATGATTTGCCATAAACGAGCTTGAAGGGTGTGGTCCCAATTGGGGTTTTATAGGCTGTCCTATATGCCCACAGTGCCTCATTCAGTTTTAAGGACCAATCCTTCCTAGAAGTTGCAACTGATTTTTCGAGGATATGCTTGATCTCCCTATAGGAAACGTCCACTTGTCCGCTTGTTTGCGGGTGGTAGGGAGTTGCTATACGGTGTCGGACCCCATATTTTGATAACAGTCTTTCGAAAATCCTAGAGATAAAATGGGAGCCACCATCGCTGATGACAAGTCTCGGCACACCGAACCTAGGGAAGATCTGGTTTTTGAACAGTCGAATTACTACTTTGGCGTCATTAGTTGGAGAGGCAACAGCCTCGATCCATTTGGACACGTAATCGACAGCCACAAGTATGTATTTGTTCTCAAAAGAAGTTGGGAATGGTCCCATGAAATCTATCCCCCAAACATCAAATACTTCCACTTCAAGGATGCCATGTTGAGGCATCTCATCGCGCCTAGAGATGCCACCAGCGCGTTGGCACTGATCACAACTCCTTATGGCAGTGTGAACATCTTTCCAAAGAGTAGGCCAAAAGAGGCCTGCTTGTAAGATCTTAGCACAGGTTTTGGAAGTACTTGCATGTCCTCCATAGGGCGCAGAATGACAATGAGTGATAATGCTTTGCGCCTCATCTTCGGGGACACATCGACGGAAGATTCCATCGGCCCCTCTCTTGAAAAGAAGAGGGTCATCCCAATAGTAATGTTTTAGGTCACTAAAGAATTTCTTCTTTTGCTGGTAAGTTAAGTCAGGAGGAAGGACTCTTGCTGCTAGGTAATTAACAATATCAGCATACCATGGTAAAGAGTCTCTTGTGAAGACAGAGTTGACGACTTCGATGTCGTTTTGAAGCAAAGGGCACTCGGAGGCGACACTCTCCATAAGGGCTACGAGCCTCTCATACGGGAAGTCATCATTTATGGGTACCGTTTCGGGCACCATTCCCTCCATTCTTGACAAGTGGTCAGCGACTGTGTTGTCGATTCCTTTCTTGTATTGGATCTCTAAATCAAATTCTTGAAGGAGTAAGATCCATCTTAGGAGCCTTGGTTTGGCGTCCTTTTTGTTCACTAGGTACCTAATTGCGGCATGATCTGTATAGACAATGATTTTGGCCCCTATTAGGTAGGAACGAAATTTGTCAACCGCGAACACAACAGCCAGGAGTTCTTTTTTTGTGGTGGCGTAGTTCATCTGCGCAGGGTCTAAGGTCCTACTAGCATAGTAGATAGCATGAAGCTTCTTATCCTTCCTTTGGCCTAGAACTGCGCCTATAGCATAGTCACTAGCGTCACACATGATCTCAAATGGTAGATTTCAATCAGGTGGCTGCATGATGGGGGAAGAAATGAGAGTTGCCTTTAATTGCTTGAATGCCGTTAGGCACTCCTCATCAAAAATGAACTCGGCATCTTTCATTAGCAGCCCGGTTAACGGCTTTGTGATTTTGGAGAAGTCTTTAATGAATCGTCGATAGAAACCGGCGTGTCCTAAAAAGCTTCGGACTTCTCTCACAGATTTGGGAGGCGGTAGATTCTCTATAACTTGAATTTTTGCTCTATCTACCTCAATCCCTTTGTTGGACACTATATGTCCAAGAACAATTCCTTGACGAACCATGAAATGGCACTTTTCCCAATTAAGCACAAGATTGACTTTTTCACATCTTTCTAGTACCTTCTCAAGGTTTGTCAAGCATCCTTCAAAACTTTGCCCGCATACGGAGAAATCATCCATGAAGACCTCCATAATGTCATTGATGTAATCGGCGAAGATTGCTTGCATACATCTTTGGAAAGTAGCGGGGGCATTACACAATCCAAATGGCATTCGCCTATATGCAAATGTACCAAAAGGACAAGTGAAAGTCGTTTTCTCTTGGTCATCGGGATGAATGGGAATCTGGAAGAATCCCGAATAACCATCTAGATAGCAGAAGTAGGAATGATTAGCCAGACGCTCAAGCATTTGATCAATGAAGGGCAAAGGGAAATGATCCTTGCGTGTGGCTTTGTTGAGTTTCCTATAGTCAATGCACATTCTACTACCCATTACGACTCTTTGTGCTACAGACTCTCCTTTCTCATTGGTAACTACAGTCACTCCACCTTTCTTAGGCACGACATGAACGGGACTGACCCATTTACTGTCGGAGATCGGGTATATTATTCCTGCATCCAGAAGTTTTTCAACTTCCTTTTTAACTACTTCAGTGAGAATGGGATTTATCCTTCTTTGCGGTTCTCGAGAGGTTTTGCAATCTGCCTCGAGGTAGATGCGGTACATGCAAAGAGAAGGACTTATCCCTTTAAGATCAGATATGCTATATCCTAAAGCAGCTGGGAATTTTCTTAGGACTTTTAGCAATTCTTTGGTTTCTGATTGTCCTAAATCGGTGCACACAATCACTGGGCGCTTAAGCTCTTGATCAAGAAATTCATACCTTAGACTCTCAGGTAGAGGTTTTAGTTCGAGAGAAGATTGATCAGGAGACAGTGTCGGGTTTGGTGTAATCTCAAAGCATTCACCAAGCTCGTCATCCTGAACTTCGAGAGTAGGAGTTGGAGAAGATGTGAGAATTTCAGTGTAAACGGTTTGATCATTCTCCATTTCCTTTCTGCATTCGTCAATGACGTCAAGCAGATAGCAAGTATCATCTATAGCAGGCGCGCTTAGGAATTGAGTCAAAATGAATTCAACTTTTTCATCTCCCACATCAAAGGTGAGCTTTCCCTTTTTGACATCAATTATCGCACCGGCTGTAGCGAGGAATGGCCTTCCTAAAATGATAGGTGTGTTAGAGTCTTCCTTAATATCCATGACTATGAAGTCGGTTGGAATAAAGAACTGACCTACACGCACTGGCACATTTTCTAAGACTCCTATAGGCATCTTGACCGAACGGTCGGCAAACTGAATGGACATTCTGGTGGGTCTTAGCTCGCCTAGCTTGAGTCTCTCACATATGGTCATGGGCATCAAACTAATGCTAGCACCTAGATCACATAGGGCTTTGTCAATAACAAACTTCCCAATGACACAGGGTATGGAGAAACTTCCTGGATCCTTGAGTTTAGGGGGCATATTGTTTTGAAGGATAGCACTACACTCGGCGGTGAGTGTAACAGTTTCGTTATCCTCAATCCTCTTTTTGTTGGTCAGGATCTCCTTGAGAAACTTAGCATATGCGGGCATTTGTGTGATAGCTTCAGTGAATGGGATGGTGATATTCAATTGCTTGAGAAGCTCCACAAATTTCTTGAATTGCCCCATGCTTTTGGTCTTTTCCAACCTTTGAGGATAAGGGATAGGTGGTTTGTAAGGTGGCAGAGGCACATAGGGTGTTTCTTTTTCTTTTGCCTCGACGCCATTTCCTTCTTTCTCTTTGGGTTCACTTTCTTTCTCAGCTGGTTCATCTGGCTTTTGCTACATGGCAGGCCTCTCAATCCTAGGGTCAACTGGTTCATCATACTGTGTTCCACTTCGCAGTGTTACAGCGTTTACATGGGCTTTAGGATTGGGCTGAGGTTGGCCAGGAAATGTTCCTGCAGGAGCAGACATGGATGATTGCTGTTGAGCCACCTGTGCAACTTGAGTTTCTAGTATCTTATGATGGGTGGTCAAAACATCAACTTTACTGTTCAATTGCTCGAACATCTTGGCGAAATGCAGATTTTGATTCTTGATCCCCTCGTTAGTTTGCATTTGGGACGCCATGAAGGTTTCAAACATGGCGCCAAGGCTAGACTTCCCAGAGTTTTCTTGATTTAGCACTGGAGCTTTCTGAAAACCTGGTGGACCAGAGGATTGGCCTTGTCTAGGTGGGTACTACGCATTGTTGTTCTTGTATGAGAGATATGGACTGTTTTTCCAAGCTGAGTTGTAGTTGTTGGAATATGGGCCTCCTTGGGCGTAGTTTACTTGATCGGAAGGAGTTCCGGCCAAGAGTTGGCATTCAGCTGTAGCATGCCCTGGGGCGCCACATATCTCACAACTAGAGACGGTTGCTGCTACGGTAGCAGCAGGAGCATTGAGTAAGCTGTCTAATTTCAGAGTGAGTGCATCAACCTTGGCACTGACGTGGTCAATGCCGCTTATCTCATGCATTCCTCCTCTCGATAGAGGTTTTTCTGCGGAGGTTCTTTCGCCTCCCCACTGGTAGTGATTCTGAGCCATGCTCTCGATGAGCTGATAGGCATCAGTGTAGGGCTTGTCCATGAGGGCGCCACCCGCGGCAGCGTCTATGGTCATCCTTGTATTGTACAGGAGACCGTTGTAGAAGGTGTGGATAATTAGCCGCTCTTCTAAACCATGATGTGGACAGAGCCTCAACATGTCCTTAAATCTCTCCCACGCTTCATAAAGAGATTCGTTGTCTTTCTGCTTAAATCCATTGATTTGTGCTCTTAGCATAGCAGTCTTGCTAGGTGGGAAATACCTAGCCAGAAAGACTTTCTTCAATCCTTCCCATGTAGTGACGGAGTTGGAAGGTAGGGACTGGAGCCAAGCACAGGCTCGATCTCTTAGAGAGAAGGGGAAGAGACGAAGCCTTATCGCTTCGGGACTTACGCCATTAGCCTTCACTGTATCGGCGTATTGTAAGAAGACAGAGAGGTGGAGATTAGGTTCTTCTGAAGGACCACCCGAGAACTGACTTTGCTGAACTGCTGAGAGCAGGGAAGGTTTAAGCTCAAAATTGTTGGCCTCTATCGCATGGGCAACAATGCTGTTATGTGGTTCAGCATCTGTAGGGGTAGCATAGTACTTCAGAGGGCGGTTTTGAGGACCTATTTCCATTACTAATTCCTCTTCGGATTGTTCCGAGTCTTCGTCTGTTTCGGGAAAGATGATTTGACTTTGGGGCACTATGTATCTTTCCCGGAACTGTTCAATTCGGCGTTTTACACTTAGTAGACGCTCTGGGTTGTCGATTGGAGTTTCTAATTCTTTGCTATTAGAGCGGGTACTTGGCATACAATCGACAAGCCAAAAGGGTAATTTTTTTAGAGATTTTTTTCTTTTTAATTTTTTTTCGATTTTTTTGAATTTAAAAACGCCTAAGTCTCTACGGTGTAACGACGGAGTTACGATATCGACTAAATTGGTCCCCGGCAATGGCGCCAAAAACTTGATCGACGATTTGTGTATCAATAAATTTAATTGACCGCAAGTGCACAGTCTCGTCGTGTAGTTTTAAAAGATATCGAATCCACAGGGACCAATAGTTGAACTACCGTAATCCGTTGTCACGGTGTAAATCTAAGACTAGTAATTTTTAGGGGTTTTGGAATGTTTAGAAATTTTAAATCAAAATTAAGAATTAAAATTAATTAATAAAGCGGATATCGGTATGTAACTAATTAACCATCGGGGATTTAATAAGTTAATAGTGCGCGGATAGGTGTTTACTTTTCAGAAGAACTTTCTTAATTTAAAGGTTTAAACCTCACACTCTCGTTTTGTTGATAAAAACCATACTTCCTAAGCTAGGAGTTTTACTGTCACTTTTCTACCACCTTAGCCTCGAAAGTATATTTTGAAAACCAATGAGTTCTAATTAATCCTAACGTGGCTCTCGCTCGTTCAAAGATTAATATCAAATTCCTACTATCTAGTTAAAACCTCAAACTCTCGCTCTATTGATTTTAACCTTAGTTGCTTTATTTTACTCTCGTTCAAAAGCTTTGAATTAAATTAGGAATTTGAATCAGAAAAGTAGTGTGTGTGCGCGCGCTATGTCATCATTAAATCCCCTTCGGAGAATTAAATTACATACCGATATCTAGGAATTTAGCTAGACATGGTAGAGGAAGTAAAGGAATAAAAACAGTAAATAAAACAAGACATAATAATTAAATAAATAAATGAACGCGTAAAAACCTGGAAATAAAAGTTGCTGGAAACTTGAATTAAACTTGCTTGAATTAAAGGAAATATAATTCTTGACAGGAAATTGAAAACGGATCTGAAATCGGATTCCCGGTGTGGAAATACCGACACAGTTTACAAAGCGGGAAATATAAACTGACTGAAAGAAAAAGAAGTAAGGCGTAGAAAAATCTGAGAAAAGAGCTTGCTATTTATAGGAGGGGATTGGCTAGTACGATCCACAAAAAGAGGAAGGATAAGCTTTATTTTTGACCTCATCCGATTGCCATCCAATTAGGAACAGAAAACGGATCAGACGTGCACTTCTTCCCCACGTCACGCAAATTCAGTTGCTGGGCTTTCTCACTGGGTGGCGCTCGCCACCCATTCTGTGGCGCTCGCCATTGGGTCAATTGGTGGCGCTCGCCACCCCCACTGTGGCGCTCGCCACTGTGCAAAAATGGGCCAATGCCCGTTTTTGCTATGCTCCTTTGTGGGCTGCGCGAATTTGGGCTTTGCACCCCCTTTTTGCTCCGTTTTTGACACTTTTTGCTCAATTCTCTTCTCCGGCCTATTTTATTTAACAAAAGTAAAAACAAATCAAATAACGACATAAAAACACATAAAAGAAATAAATACGTATGAAAATGCACCTAAAGTTCACCTAAATTAGGCTAAAAATACGATATGATTTCGTGTCATCAAGGGTCAGTTTCATTCGAGCCAGGAGTTAGTACATCCAACCTAACTCCCTCAATCGAACGATTGTTCACATCATCTTTGAATTTTTTGGGAATCTTTAGTCCCATTTCCCTAGTAAATGTGGCATTCAGCCACAATTGCAGGAGCCAGAGTGGTCCTGAGACTGGGAAGGGTGCTCCATCTTTGGATTTCTTCAAGTTATCACAGAACTCACCCATTGATTCATATAGAACGCCCAGCAGCAAACGACTAATGACCCTCATGAATTTGGATTGCCAGAGGAATATACATTTGAGTCACTTGAAGTGATCTCGAGCAGAAAACATATTGGCATAACCATAAAGTTAGGAAAGCTACATGTTCCTCAGCAGATACCTCACCTTCATCCTGAAGTTCCTCAATGAATTTGGAGAAGGCTGCAGCATTAAGTTTGAAGTAGACATTCTCACTCGCTTTGGCTGGGTCGAAGGTCTCACCTTCTGGTCTCAAGCCAGTAATTGCTGCTACATCGAGCAGGGTGGGTGTCATCATTCCACAAGGAAAAAGGAAAGTGTGGGTGCTCCTTTCATAAAACATCATGGCTGCTGTTAGCATTTCATAGTGATAAGCAGGGCTAAACTTTGACAGTTGAATGATGTCATAAATTCCTGAGCGTTGCCAAAAGGAACCCCAGTCTTTCTCGACTCGAGCGAGCCACTCGATATAAGCTGAATTATTACAATTTGGAGCTGACCTCCACATGTTATGAGGCTTTCGAAGAAAAGCAAAGTTAAAAGGGTCAGTACTAAAGATTTTGGGTTCGCATGTTTTACGCATGGGAAAAAACTCAGAAATTGAGGGTTTTAGAGTGGTTTCATCTGGGAATGGACCTCCAAAAGCAAACACATTATCAGCAATCGAATAAGGAATCACTAGTTCATCTTCCCAGCGTGTTTGTTCTTCTTTGGTTCCATGAGGTTCTGGAACTACTTCAGCACCATTAGGTTTAACTATGGTTTGTTGCCATTTGCCAGCGAAAGGTACAGGGATAAGTTCTTGATTTTGTTCAGCCATTAAAACAACTCAAAGAAGATGAACAGTTGAAAAAGGATTAGGTTTTGAAATAGATCAAAACACAACGCAACGAATAGTTCTGAGATTGTTGAAAATGATTAAATGGTGAGACAACGATTTGCTTGAAGTGAGCAGATTGTCGAATGAAATGGCGCAAGATCTAGAACGAAAAATATGAAGACGCGAAGAAAATATGGAGAACTGGGTTGAAATTTGCAGAAAAGTGTTAGAATGATGGCTACTGGCTATTTATAGTGTTGGTTTCAGTAGAATAAAATAAATGGAAAAGAAATTCATCTTTTCTTTCAACTTCCGCACTCGCCACGTGTCCCATGATGACTGAAAAAGTGAAGTAGTGTCAGTAGTGGGAGAACGCGCTGACGGTTGCAGTCATGATTACCATCACGTGCAATTAATGTGGAATAAAAAACGCCAACTTCTCCATTCGAATTACTCGATTCGAAATTGGCATTTTTTGGGGGCAATTTGTTAGCCAATATTTTGGCTAAATCATAATAGGGTTAAATATTCTTTCTGAATATATTTAATACATATTTAATCATGAGAAGTTATGTTTTCAATGGTTAATTAATTATGAAGGTCAAAATTAAATATATTTTAAAATATAAAGTCAAGTGGAAGAATATTCATAACCCTACAAAGAGCAAAAATGTTCAAGTCTCAAGATATTTTTCTAACTCGAATAGTTCTATTCGAGTATCACCAAGAGTTGCCTCGAACTCGAGAGACAGATTATAACTTAGCAAATGGTTAAAATTGTCAGAAAGTTCAAATTCAAATTTCAAACCATTGCAACGTTTCATTCAAGATTAATGACTTATGACGTTCAAGATAAGGATGAAGCGGTTGTACACATGTCAAATGGGCATTCTATAGGCGTTATTAGAACGTTATAGGATTTAGCTATAAATACTAGTTCATTTGATGTAATTAGGATCACAAATTCACATACTAAAAATCCTTATAATTTCTGAGTACCCAAGCGTTCGAGCGAAAGGAAAACAAGAGGAACAATGTATGATCTTGTGATCACTTCCTTTTAATTCAATGCAATTTACATGTTTTTATTTACATTTTCTGCATTCTAATTCATTGAAATGTTTCCTTTTCTTTGTCAAATACGTACTCATTTTGAGTATTTTTACTTTCCTTGTCAAACAAGTTATCTTTTTGTCATTTAATTTACTTTGAATAAACAAACTTGTTCATTTACATTAATGAACATTGTTATTTTCAATCTTAAACAATAAATGCACAAACATGTCCCGAGATTCTCTAGTTGGTCTCTTAAGCATTGCAAACTAGCGCTTATTTACCAAAAATCAGTGTAAACAATGGGTTGACATTCTTGAAGAGACACTCATGTATCAAAATTCATACAAAAAACACACATATACAAATTCATAAAAAAAGATTATACCTTTTGAGTGACACACTAAAATAAAAATGAAAAAGTTGGTTAAAATTTCAAACTCTCTTTGAAGAAAATTGTTGAATTAAATGTAAAAAATAATTAAATGAAAATGTTTAAATCTCATATAATAGACTATCTTGCATTGTTACTTCACTCTTTGTGTCTATCTCTGATGGACATTTTCATGAACATTTCCGGACTTGATCAAGAAAATGCCAAACATTATTATATCAAGAAAAAAAGAACATATCAATCAAATTCAATATACAAATTAAAAATGAAAACTTAATTAACCAACAACAATCATCATATATAAATTTCATAGTGTTTGATATACCACATATGTTGCAATTGTCTCAAATGAAATGCAATGCAATTTGTGGTAAAAATAAGCGGCAATCTTATTTCTTGATCTTGAATTAGTATCTAACTTGTTTTAAAAGATGTTTCAAAAAACCAATTTACTTGTCTATAAATTAAGTTGTTCAAATAGTATTGTAACAACAGAGGATTGATAACAAATATTAAAATAAATGCTAAAAATTAAACACAGGCCAACAGACAAAATATATATATAAAAAAATTCACAATTTAGTCATAGTTACCATCTACAATGTGGTCTCTTTCGTCCTCTATGATCACTCCTGTCAAAGATTAAAAAGGAAGATGGTTAAAAGAAAGAAAATTAGACAATCATATTAGATGATCCAAATATTGGAAAAGCTATAATACTAAATCAAAAAGGCAATATATATAGTGTCTCATTAGGACTCAAATTATTGATAATAACAATTTTTATGGTTTTTCTTCTTCTTCTTCTGAAAGTTGTACTTGAAAACTTAGGCAAATAATTCAATGTTTACTTTTCTCCCTTCACATCCCTTTTATTCCTTTGGTTTGATTTGCAAATTCTCTCTTGATGTCATTGCTTCGAATTATATATTTAAAAAAGTGTGGAAATTCTCTCGGTATAAAAAGTATGGAAATTCTCTCATGGCCATTTCTCCATCTATATATGGTGTATTATACTATTAGGGACAATTTTGTTTTCAATTTTTGGTAACCAAATTTGATAAGTTTTTGTTTTTTGAATAAATGCAATTAGTAAAGGGTATTTTTGGAAAGGAAAAAGTCAGCCTAAATTATGTATCCTCTTTATATATTGGTAGAGATTTCTCACTTAGCTTTGTTTGACCCTATTTTTTTAAGAATAAAATATGCTTTAAGTTTAAAAATAAAAAAAATTATAAATAAAGTAAAAATTGTTTTTTTTTATATTTAAAAGTACTTATTTTTTTTGTATTTTAAACAAAAATATTTTGATATAGTTTATACTTTGTACTTATGTTTTTTTAATTTATTTTGATATTTATTTTTTTTGGTCGAGACAAATCTCTATATCTTTTTCATTATTATTAAGTCACTTTTTTATAAAATATGTATTTAATCCTACTTATGACTTAAAAGAGAAATAAACCTAAAATAAAGCCTGACAAATTGACGCTGAGGCTTCGTTTGACCTAGTTTTGTTTAAGTGTAAAAGTTGTTTGATAATTTTCTTTTTATATTTAAAAGTACTTATAACTTTTTTGTATTTTAAACTAAAATATTTTGATATAGTTTATACTTTATACTTTTTTTTTATATAGTATATTTTGATTTTTTTTTTGTCAAAACAAATCTTAATATTTTCTTCATCAGTATTAAACAACTTTTTTTAATAAAAAATTCATAAAATATTTATTTAGCACTACTTATTATAAACTAGTATGTTAGCCCGTGCCATGCACGGGATTATTTTCTTTTTTAATATTATTTTTAATTTATTCTAAATTATTATTTGATTACTTCATTTTATTATTGATAATAATTTGAGATATTATATGTTATGAGTTGTTTAAATATAAATTGTTGGAGTAAATAAATTTTTTGACAGATATATTTTTAAATCACAAAACTCTCACATTTTTTCGCCAAAAAAAAAACTCACATTCAGCGAATTTTAACGTTTATTATAGATTTATTCAACTTAATTTCATCAAACTACATTTTTTTTAAATACAATGTAAAATAAAATATATTTTTTCATCATCTTTTCACCTTGTTTCGTAGTGATCCATATATAAATTTAAGAAAAATACATAGAAATAGACAACCTTGCATATCACGAAACACCCACATTTTTTCGTCAACTGAATCTCATCAAACTACATGTTTTTATAAATACAGTGTAAATTAAGATATATTTTTCCATCATTCTCCCACTTTGTTTCAACTTAGTTAGTAGTAATCTAGATGTAAATTTTTAGAACAAAAAAAATTCAAATAAATAGACAACCTTGCATATCACAAAACTCACACATTTTTTCGTTTCTAGTCCTCATTGAAATTACAAAAAAGATAGGGTCGTGTATTAATATATGGGTATAAATATTGATAATCGTGTAAATTATAAAATCAAAAGACACTCATATATATTAATAGGAGTGTTAATATAAGTCATATTATAAAAAAAAAAGATTTTCCGTATAAATATGTGTATAAATATCTAAGTTCTTATTAAAAAAAGTCTTTCATCTTGCATTAATAAATTTCGTATTAAAACATTCGTAGAAATATAATTCCGTAAAAACTACAAAAAACCCCATACATGAGTATAAATATAGCTCCTGTAGAAATTACAAAAAAAAATAGTCCTCTTATTAATATATGGGTAGAAATATAAATCCTCATAGAAATATACGGTCTCGTAAAATTACTAAAAAAAATCTCTAGAAAGTGATCTCCCACGTTCTCGTATTAATATATGGTTTTTATTTTTAAATTACGTAGACGTTTATTTTATATTGATTTTATTTAAATATAAAAAATAATACTCTAGAGAGTTATCTCTCACTTTCCGTTCTCAACAATATGATATTTTCTCTCCCTTCATCGTAGAAATTATAAAAAGAAATATAAACCTCGTATGATATATGAAGATAAATATAAATCACGTGTAAATTTTTTAAAAAAAAAATAGGCACTTGTATTATTATAATAGTATAAATATTTATCCCGTGTAAATTACAAAAAAAAAGTTATATTAATATAAGTGTAAATATTTTTCATAAGCAGTAAAATAAAATATCATAAAATTGCTTAAAAAAAATCATAAAAATATAGTTTTATTTTGTTGGTGGAATCGAATTGTGTATGTCATATTAAATTTTGTTCGTGAGAGAGATATAGATGACACACATAAACTTTGATTCATTAGATATTGTTTCGTGAAATTTTATTCATGAGAGAGATCTCCGTAAATATAAATTATAGATGACACCCAACATTCTTTCATCTTGTTTCAACATATTTCGCAGAAATTCACGCGTAAATTTGAAGAACAACAAAAAAAATACAAAGAAATAGAAATTCATGCATATTACAGAACTTCCACATTTAATTGTAAAAAAAAACTTTCACATTCAATCATCTTCCTTCATTTATTGTAGATTTATTCAATTAAATCTCATCAAACTACATTTTTAAGAAAAAAAATATAGTGTAACTTAAAATATATTCTCACATTATTCTTACATCTTGTTTCATAGTAATCCACGTGTAAATTTCAAAAAAAATACAAATAAACAAACAATCTTACATATCACCAAATTCTCACATTTTTTTCTTAGGAAAATAACTCTTTCACATTCAGTGATCTTCCTACGTTTATTGTAGATTTATTCAAGTTAATCCAATAAAATTATATTTTTTAAATACAATGTAAATTAAGATATTTTTTTCATCGTTATCTGACCTTTATTTATTGTAGATTTATCTCACCAAAATTCACATTTAGTTATCTTCCTACATTTATTATAGATTAATTTATTCATCTGAATATGATCAAACTAATTTTTTTTTGTTAAATTTAAGATATCTCCTTTCCCATCATTCTCTCACCTTATTTCTACTTGTTTCATAGTAATCCACATATATATTTCCAAAACAAAATAATAATATAAAAAAATAGACAACCTTAAATAGTACAAAACACTTTTTTTTTGTCAAAAAAAACTTTCATATTCAGTAATATTCCTACGTTTATTATAGATTTATTCAACTGAATTTCATAAGACTACATATTTTTAATCATTGATAAGTTTGGGGTATCACTTGTGTTTCAATAAACTAATTCGCCACTGTTTTTTTTTGTTAGAATGAATTGTCAAAAATCGTTCTTTGATATTGTATAACTATTTCATATGATTTTTTTTTTGTGATTTAGAACAATTTTCTTTAATAGAACGTTTATGTTAAAGTTTTAGAATTGAACTACCCCTTTATAATAGATTTACAAATTTATGATTAATTCTATTAATGTGTGTAATAATGCATAATAATCAATGAGTGAAAACATCTGTCTATTAAACTAAATGATAAAATTGAATAAAATTGTCAATAAAAAAAAGTGTGTAATAATGCATTAAAATTAAACAATGAAGATCTATTGTTTGACGATCATAAATTTGTCTAATTTTTCTTAATTTTTATATTGGTCCTCATATATTTGGTTGTGGATAAATCAGCTTCATTAGGGTAAGCTCTCTTAACTAATATAATATCAACTTTATGTGAGCATATATCTACGACATCTAAAGTAGTTCTATCTTTGACTTTCTCCTCTAATGTTTCATCAAACTTTGTTATAAGATCTTGTGAATCGTATTGATAAAACATTAGAACATATAAAGTATGAATTGCACAGATAAAAATTAGAAAAATATAAAGTATGAATTGCAATGATAAAAAATTAGAAAATATAGAGTATGAAACTTATTAGTACACAAAATTATTGATAGTAATAAGTCAAGAAGAAAGAGTTAATCTATATATTTAATAAGTTAAGATGAAATAGTTAATCTATGAAAATCGGTTTTTTAAATGAAAATTTTAGGTGCTTACCATGGACTACTTTTGATGTATGTCTTTGACTCTCTTGCATTAGTACTTTGTGTCATGATCTTCTTATATATTATGTTTTTGACACGACTGATACCACCAAACACCATCATCAATATATTTGATTTCAACCATGATTATAAACATTGATTCATACAATTTATTCACAGTGATATTTGTCAAAGTGTTTTAGTAAAAGAAACAACAACAACAACAACAACAACAACAACAACAACAACAATAATAATAATAATAATAATAATAATAATAATAATAATAATAATAAAATACCCATAAATTGTAAAAGAAAATTGTCTTACTTGTTGACATTCTAGAAGTGTCTCAATATTTCTCACACGTGTAATTTTAAGTAGATCGTGATGAAAAACCTTGGAGATGAACTGAAACTTGTATAAGAGAAACATTCTTTTCATAAGTTCTAAAAAAATTTGAAAGGAAAAGTTAATAAACAATTACATATATGCATAACTGAAAATTTCTTAAATATAATTTATAATTGATATAATAATAGAACATACATCAATTTTAACGTCGTAGTTTCGGGAATATTTGGATTTAACATGAGCCACGAACAGTCTAAACTGATGTTCAAATTCTATGACCATAAATGTCATGTGTTTCTCACGATGAATGTGTTTTCTATATATAATTAAATTATATTCGGACTTGTTATGTTAAAGTAGAAACAAATTAAGTTGTTGTTATCCGTAAAATATTATTTTTTGTTGTTATCTATAATTTTTATTTTAATTGCTTAAGTTAATTAAAAAAATCTTTACAAAAAAAAAATTAGTGAAGCTCTAATTGAATACTCCTAAGCAAATTTTTCTAAGAATGCAACCAAATTATGCTAAAAAAAATATCTAAAAAAAATATAAAAAAAAATCTTAAAGAAACTCTAATTGAATGTAAGCAAATTTTCCTGAGAATGCACGAGAGAGCTCCGTGAACCTATCGTAATGTAGATAATAGAGATAGAGATAAGAACCTCTCCCACAAAAATTTAGAATTTTTTAACCTAAGATGAATAATTTATAAATTTTTAAATGCAAAAAACTAAAAAATTCATATTAAATTAAATGATATACATAATGTACTAAACAGCGGAATTTTTTTTAAAATTTTGAATGATATACTCGAGTTAAATGATAAATAAGGACCAAAAATCATGATAGGAAATATTTAAGGGACCATAACCTGTTGAAATTTTTTTTGGGGACTAAAAATAAAATTTTGTATATTTATAGGGATTGCAAACGTATTTATTCTCAAAAAAAAATCTAAAAAAAAAAATATGCTGAGAATGCAACCGAATTACGCTACCAAAAATATCTAAAAAATATTTAAAAAAAAATTTAGAGAAGTTCTAATTAAATCACACATAAGGAAATTTGAGAATGCATGAGAGAGCTCATGGAATCATGGTAACGTATACAATAGAGAATAGAGAATAGAGATAGAGATAAAAGTAAAGTTACCCCGGTCAAACAGAGTTGCACCGCATTAAGATTGGAAAAACCACTAACCTTCACTTCACTTTGAATACTCAGCTTCAATTCGCATTCAATAGAGTACTCACTATTTACTGAATATTCATCATGAAAACTCGAAATGCCGATTCATCTTCCAAATCCACAACCCCTAAAACACCACCGCCGGCGAGAAAATCCGCCGGAGAATCTCCCGCCGCAAACCGCACAACTCCTGCCAATAAGATGGAGACATCGCCCGCAACCATTCCGGATCAATCTCGTAAGTTCAACTCTTTCGTTTCTCAAACTGTTTCAATGCGAAAATAAGTGAAGGAACATTATAACCCAGATTTTAATGTTTGAGATACCTGTGCACTATTTATATAACTTACTTTGACCATATATTTCTATCGATATATAATAGTAAATATTAGCATATTAGATGTTATTCAAATAATGATATTAGTCGTCAAAAATATGCATTGACATTGTGCAGTATAGTCAATTGTGACGGTTAAAAAGGGAGTAATTTGTATGAAATTATGAATATGAATCCTCTCATGCTGTGAAATTTAAGATGAATTTGTTAGGTTGAAATTTGGTGTCTATGTCTCTAAATATTCATTGATTTTGATAGGTACTACTTAGTTGCTTAATAGTCAATAGTGAAGATATAGATGTAAAATTTCTACATGACATGCAACATGAGAGGATTTACTACTCTTGTGGTATGTTCATGTTTGTAATTTGATCATATTTGAGAGTATAGAGGATTGTTTTTTTTCTTTTCGTTTTAGTATGTGTTCTTTGATTGTGCAACAGAGAAGCAGAATCCGTTAGTTAGTGCTACCACTGCGAAATCGGTAAAGTGGAAAACACCAATGAAACTGAGAACAAAAGTGGTTGCCGCCACTCCAAATTTGGAAGAGCAGTTGGAGGCAGAAATTGATGAAATTACAAGTGTAGATAATAATGAGGCTGTAGAGAGAGTGGAAGAAGCTGGAAATGTTACAGACATTGATGGAGATAATATTGTAAGTGAGAAAGAACAAGGAGAGAAAGGAAAAGAAGAGCTGAAAGAACAGAAAGGAAAGAAAGGAAAGGAAGAGTTTGAGGATCATATACGAGAGAAGGGAAAGGAAGTTTTAAAAGAACAAGTAGGAGAGAAAGAAAAAGAAGAATTGAAAGAACATGTAGGAGAGAAAGGAAAGGAAGAGTTTAAAGTAGAAAAAGCAAAAGGAGAGGAAACAAACATTATTGGTCATGAAGAGCACTCTAGTGTAGAAGTACAAGCCCAGCTGCAAAAAGATGTTGATCCCAACAATTATGGCGTTGAAGGGCCAAAGAGTGATGAATTGATAGGTCTTGGAGAACAAGGGAGGGTGGAGCTGGAGGAGGAAGATCTAGAGGAAGATCCAAAAGAAGATCCAGAGGAAGATCCAGAAGAAGATCCGGAGGAACCTCCCAAAAAAACTGAGACTTTGGATGAAGAGCATATGGAATTTGAAGCCATTGCACAACAGCGAAAGATTAGGAAAGAGCATGAGATATTTGTTGGTGGATTGGATCATGAGACTACTGAGGAAGATCTGAAGAAGGCTTTTCAGAGGATCGGGGAGGTAGTAGAAGTCAGGTTGCATAAAAATTCTTCAACAAATAAAAATAAGGGCTATGCTCTTGTGAAGTTTGCTAATAAGGAGCATGCAAAGAAAGCTTTGTCTGAAATGAGGAACCCTGTTGTACGTTTCTTTTCTTATTGTTAATTTCCCTGATGTTGTACTCCCGAGACTTTGCATTGTTATTTGACCTCCCATTTTTACAGATACATGGAAAACGATGTGGCACCGCCCCTAGTGAGGATAATGACACATTATTCTTGGGAAATATTTGCAATACATGGACAAAAGAAGTTGTAAGTGTCTAGCAGTTTTTTTTCCCCAATTGTGTAAATTTACTAGCCTGGTTTGTTATCTCATGTGTTTTTAATGCATGGGTTACAGATTAAACAGAAGCTGAAGGATTATAGTGTCGAAGGGGTTGAAAGCATTACACTTGTACAAGACGCTCAACATGAAGGCTTGAGCCAGAATTTTGCATTTCTTGATTTTTCTTGCCATGCTGATGCCGTGCTTGCATACAAGAGACTTCAAAAGCCTGATGTCATCTTTGGTCATGCTGAGCGAACTGCTAAGGTAGCCTTTGCCGAACCGATACGTGAACCAGGTCCAGAGATAATGGCACAAACGAAGTCTGTGTTTATTAACGGTCTCCCTCTTGACTGGGACAAAGATAATGTGTGGGAGCTGTTGAAATCTTATGGTGAAATTGTAAGAGTTGTTTTGGCGAGGAATATGTCCACAGATAAGAGGAAGGATTATGGATTTGTGGATTTTTCCACACATGAAGCTGCTTTAGCTTGTGTTGAAGGTGTAAATAAATCAGAATTGGGAGATGGGAAATCGAAGGTATATAATCTTTTGCCTTCACTGAGGTTTTACATTTTGCAAGAATTATTCTCTTGTTTCCTTTGCTTTCCTTGCTGTGTTTTATTTTAAAGAATTTTCAGTGATATGGGGCAGAGTGGAATGCTATTAATTTTAATTGCCTTTTTTTAAAAATAAAATAGAGGATTGAAAAGGAATTTCCACATAATTGATCTCCTTCTTTCCCACTGTCTTCCTCAAAAACTTGATTTCTGTCATCTTAAAACAGTATTTTGGGCTTACTTTTTGTATCCTAATAATTTATTTTCTTTTTGTTTTGACCTGATCTGGTTGGCCTATTCTTTTGTTAAATAGAGCTCATGCTTTTTGCCACGTTTTTCAGATAAAAGTGAGAGCAAGGCTTTCAAACCCTTTGCCTAAAACGGTGGCTGTCAAGGGTGATATGTGTGGTGGCCTCCGCATTGGCAAGGCTAGGAGTGAAGCCTACCCAAGATCCGGTAAATAATTTTTTTTATCTTTCCATTAACTTGAAACCTTATTTTTTTGACATGGTTCTGAATTATCCAAACACAATTTCTACAGAAAGAGGTTTTGGGCGGGGGCAGGGAAGACAGCCCGTCAACAACAGGGGAAATTTCAACCGGGGCAGGAGTTTCTATCATCATGGGGGGCGCAGTCAAATTGGAAGAATGGGTTTTCGGGACGACCCTGATTTTAGTATGCATCCGGATTTCCATCAGTGGCAATTTGGTCCACAGGGTAATTTGTTGAGTTTTTACTTTTTACCTATATATGAAGTCTCTTACAAATTACGATATATCAGTGCATTGATGTGATTTTTTTTAATGATCTTAATATTTTACTGTAATGTCAAGCAGGAGCTATGATGGGTGGACATTATGCAGGTAGTCGAGGTGGTGCCGCATTTGCTTGCCCATCTAGACATTATCATGATAGAGCATGGTATGGTATCCCTGATGGAGGCCCCGGCGAGCCTTTTCCTCCAAGAAGGCCTTACTCTTCAGGTGGACAGTTTTATGGTATCCCTGATGGATGCCCCGGTGAGCCTATTCCTCCAAGAAGGCCCTACTCTCCAGGTGGACAGTTTTATGGTATCTCGGATGGAGGCCCTGGTGACCCTATTCCTCCAAGAAGACCCTACTCTCCAGGTGGACAGTTTGACATGCCTTTTATGGGAAGGCATGTTGATGATCCATATCTATATGATGGCAATATGCATGGAATCAAACGTCCATTTTATATGACTGTAAGATTTTTTTTTTATGTTTTCTACTTATTCATGTAGTTGTATTCCCATACAAATTTGTTAAAACTCTAAAGACACCTCGAAAATACTTATTAGTTTTAATTGTACTTCTGTTTTTTAGGACCCTGAACCTGATTACATGGGGCCTAATAGAATTCGCCCCCGATTTGATTATGCAGATCCATCTATGTTTCACGGTACTCGATACCATGGTCTAAACTTTACTTCCTTTTTCTTTCCTACTTATCTATTGTATGGTTGTATTTTTGCTAACAATTTTTAATATATAGATTATGCTGGGGCTGGAAGCAGACCGTACCCACAAGACTATTATGGTTCTGATGTCAGTGAGCATTATTTAATTATTTTTATTTTTCAGTATATATAATTTTATTATATTGACGTCTTATGATAATATTCATGTTGCAGCATGGTGGAGGTCCATATTCATCTTTTTATGGAGGCAATATCCCACATTGACACAGATATTATTATTAGTGTGAAGAACCCTTCGGTAAGGATTATTTTCATGATATTTATATTTTAATTTGCTGCAGTGGATTGTTTTTTGCCTAATGTTTTGTGGCACTTCAATCATGTGTAGGTGGATCTGGAACTGACAGACTGGCATCTTCAGTTATGAACATGCAGCCTCTCGAATATGCAATTTTGAAGTTGCGTGTTTTATTTCATATATACTGCTCTCTTATTCCTATTCCATCTGTTTTGTTTCTATTTATCTATTAGATCATAAAGGGGGTATAGGCTGTAGACTAAGTTTTTTAATCTGTGCGGGATAGGTTGTTTCTCAGGTCTTGGAGGAGAAGGTATATATAAAAGATTTATGTGGAATAGGCTAGATTACATGCGTTGACTTAGGTATGATATGACTAGGGACTGGTTTATGAGGATGCTTTGTTAATGTACAGTGTACTGTAGGATCAATCAAGTAAAATTTTGGTGGTTGGAAACTGTTGAATTTATAGGACTACTAGAATAAAAATCTTTAAGGTGATAGATTTATCTTTTAAGTGATAGTTGAGGCTCTTGCAGTTCATATGAAGGTTCTGGAGAATCTGCTTACTGCTTGCTTTCACAATTAGGAGCTATAGTATGGTCTAATAAAGCCTTGCCATGTTTTTTAGTTCTTTGTTTGGGTAGGATCCATTTGAATATTTTTGCCCCTACCGAAGCATTCTTTTTATGGAAAACTATTTGTTTATTAAAGTTCTGGAAGATAAGGTTGGCTAGCTTTCAATGGAATGGTGTTCATAGACGCTGTTATGGTTTTGGAGAAAACGATATATTTGATTGATTTGGTTCACTTGGTATGGAATGAGAACGACAATGAGAATTGTCATTGCAATTAGGTTTGGATGGTTTTGTGAAGTATATAATGAACCAAGTGGAAAACTCTTTTTATTCATCTTGTGATTAAGATTACTAGGTTATTCTCTTTCTGTTGTGTTTTTTAGAATATTTTTGTAGTGTATTAGGTAGGTGGTTTGGTGCATCGTGATGGGAGTTCTTGAATATTTACTGACCATGTCATACTGCGGAAATGATTCTTTACCTTTCAAATTTGGTGGTGTATTAAGGAGAAAAGGATGTTCGGTTAAGAGAGAGATAGAGACATTTACCAAATGTAGAGCATAAAAAGTTAGAGAATTCTTAGCTCATTATGTCATGATGAATTTAATCAGTGATAATAATTGGCGCCTAATGCCCCTGTGAGTTTAGTTCAATTGGTATGAACATTGTACGTAATATGCAGAGATCGGAGTTTGAACTCAAGTACATCCACTTATTCACCTTTAAGGGGTGAAATTCTATCAATTAGGCTATCTGACCAAAAATAATTGGCGCATAATGTTTCATGCTTATCTGCTTAAACGTTTCCCTCAGACTTAGGAATGAGACTTGGATTTTTAGATGTTAGGTGTGCATTGGTTTTACCAATCAAACATTATATTTATCATTTTTCAGTTTTCTAGGATTTTCAAGTATCATAAATTGCTCCTCTCTAGTTTTAGAATAGTCAGGCTATATGTAAATTATTTAAGATAGTTGACATTCCTTTCTTTGAGGTTTTATCTTTCTTTCAACCATCATGTTTGTGATATTAGCAAATTATGTAGTGTGGCGAGCTTTGATAAAGACAAGATGATGCTTCTGTATTGAAAAATGTCCTGAATATATTCAACACATTTTTAGTATCATCCTCATTGTGTATGTGTGTCATGTATGTGTGTGTGTGTAAATATAAATCTTGGACAAGACTTGTTTTTCTTAGCTTTTTTGTTTTGTCCTTTTTGTTTTTCTTACCACAAAATCATGTGTTCCATAAAAATTTGGTCATGCATGAAGACATATTCAAATGGGACCGGTTGGACCATTTGGTCCGGTAGCTCCTTGGAATTGGATGAAAGGAATTGTTACAAGAAAATATGCATATCTTATCTATCAAAAAATCACATGGTACAAGCTAAACAATCTTCTCTGTAAATATAATCTTTTGAAGGTTTAACCTGTGCTAAAGAAAAATTATAAACTTAAAATGCATTTTCCAGGCAACTTGGAATTACATTTATGCATTTGATATAGTTAACTACCACCACTTCAGCATACAAGGTTAACAAGATAAATTAATCATCAAATAAAATTTTCATATAAGGAAAAAAGAAGAAAAATATAAATATCTATTCTTCTTTTTCATCGGAAATGAGTAATTTTGAATTATTTTTTGATCTAGAATCACCTACATGTCTTTTCCCCTCATTAAATCTAAATTTATATACCACGGTTTCACCGTGTACCGGCTACATGTGATCCATACACCTTTTCCATATATTTTTACAAAAACATGTTATATTATTATATATCATCTCAAAACATCAATCAAACATTCATATTCATATAGTACTACAAATGCTGCAAAGCTAATTTTTTTTTTTTGGTGGGCAAAGTTAATCCCTTTTATGTGTATTTAATGTTTAAATACACATAACCCAATGTCACAATCTAAGCTTGTACTTAAAAATGAGCTTAACTTGTTCTCTTCATCTCTACTACTTTGAAGTAACAACAATGACATGTCTGAGCTTGTTTCATGCCTATAATCTTCTTGACTCAATTGAGAAGCCACAAACTTGTCAAGAGCCCTCCAATCAGTCACTTTCTCTGTCTTGTTGATGTTGGACAATAATCCATTTTGAAAATCATTATTATTGTTTTGCCTCTTTGGCAAAGAAGGGCTTTCTAGTTGAGGGAGATGTACCAATTGTTCTGAATGCATGAAGCTTAATATGGTATCTGCTTCTATCTCTTGTTTGTACATGAAATTTTGAGATGAAATATTCCTATGAGGTTGACTTAAGGTGAGGTCATGAATAGGGTCCATCCTTGAGATGATGCCACATGTTTGTTCATCATATAAGTTGTTTGGATCCCATCTTTCATTAGTCTTTGTTTGGACATTAGTTTTTTTCTTGAATGCTTTGCATACAACCCAACCTTCCTCCTGCAGGGGCACACTCAATTTAGTTTGATATGAATATGATACAACATATTAATTATTTATTTTTTCACAAAATTGTTTCTAATTATTTAAAATTGAAAACAATCATTAATTAGTAGAAAAATATTGGTTATACCAATTGAAAGAATTTTTTAAAAAATGAAGATAGACACATTGTTGATCAATTTAGCTTATGTTTGTTATCACAGTAGATATGTCAAAATCACGGCAACGCACCATGATTTTTCAAAAATTACAGAGTGTAACTTCTATGAAACCACGGTAACCCACTATGATTTTTATATATCCACTATGATATTACACATACACTTGTAATCAACTAAATTGTCTAGTTTTTTTTTTGTAATTGATCAAAAGAGATTGAAATTTAGAAACTAAGGTAGTATCACATTTGACTTGACTATGTCATGCATCAACTAATTGATGATATTTTGAATGTGAAAAAGGTGAAAGTTCTTTTTATGCGTGTGTTCCCTTTTACCTTTTGCAAAATTTCAGTCTTTTTGGTACATAGAGTAGTAGTCAATCATTTAATTATAAGTCAAACAAACAATAATAAAGGGGATCATCTAAAACTTGAGTTTCTTACATGTTTTTTGAGAAATAACTTTTGCTCCTTAAGGAATTTTCTTACTCTACGAGAATGTTTGAATGTTACATGACACATGCGCATTCCTCTTTATATTATGGATATGAGGGAGATTGAAATGACTTTCTCCTTTTTTGTCTCCATCATAAGAATAATGTTAAGAAAACTCTCCCTAATACATACACACTCTTTTTTATTTGTTGAAATTATTGGTCAGATAAAATAATGTGGACTCCATATAAATTTTGCAGGAGCTAATCCACATGAGTTTAAACTAATAAAAAAAGTGTATTAAAATGTGTGTTAGAGAGTATGTTAATAGCAATTCTCTTTCCATAAATACAACATTACCTGTCAAGAAAGTAAAAACACAACACTAAAAAGAAAGAATATTTTATATTTGAGAATATTTGTATTCATTAGAATAGGAAGAGAAGAAGTATCGTTCTATACTAAAAATATCAACAAACAAGCTAATATTGACCACAAAAAATTAAATTTATTATGGATCAATAAGCTCTTGAAGCAAGGTTATATTAAAGAAACAATATTAATATTGCTATGTTAATTAATTTTAAACGCCAAAATATAGATGCTATATATATGCAACTTATAATTTATAAACATTTCAAACAACACACAAGAACCTAAGAACATCATATTTGACATCAAACGTACTTGATGTGAACGTTTGACAAAAAGAAAATGGCAAAAAAAGTATATACAGAAAAGTTAAAGGAAGATGCTCATTATAATTAATTTATACACTTTTGAAAGTATAGTAACTTTTGACTTGTTGCTGGTGAAAGTTCTCAAGTACTTGGTAACTAGCAAGAAAGTTTGTACTACGTGCCTTGGTATAAACATGTTATGAAAAGGCCAAAGTTGTGCTGCCTATAGTATTATTAATACTTTTATCAATATAATAAAATTCTTGTCTCAAATATGAACTACTACTAGATTAGGGTAGAGAGCATAAACTAATACTTAATTAGGAGAAACTACCAAAGTTACTAATTAATCAAGTTTGAACTTAAATCAAATTCAACACACATGGTATATATATGAACTATAGCTAGAGTATACTATATATAGAAATTATATGTTTAAGATATATATACTTGCCTGTGGAGGTGCATTTTCTATAGTTTCAAGCCTATACTCATGCATGATCCAATCTGTTTTTTGTCCATTAGGAGCTCTTCCTTTGTAGAAAACAAGAGTCTTTCTCATTCCAATCAATTTTGTTCGTTCATACACCGACTTATCTCTTCCCGTTGCTTTCCAGAATCCTACCATTGTCGCTCTATTCGTTCTTGTCCCCGATGGATATTTCTTGTCTTTGTGGCTGAAAAAATAAAACTCATGTTGCTCCTCATTCCCAATTTTGCATATCTCTGTAGTCAAATCATTCACAACATATTTTTAAAAACCAATTAATTAAGATGGAAAATAATTACTAAGATCTAAAACCGGACAATATATATATTCCATTCAGAAACGAATTATAAGCAAAAATTGATCAAATTATATGCATAAAAAAAGTGTTATTTTAAAAAAAATGAAAAGAAGAAGAAAGGTAGTTGATCACTTGATCGTATTTAATCTATGCAATCCCAATAAATTTGATCCTTGAATAAGAGTTTTTTTTTTGACAAAATCCTTGAATAAGAGATAATATGTCAATATATCCTTATTCTTATTTTATTCTAAAAATATGAGATAATAAATCAATATTTCCTTATCGTTATACATTCCATAGGGAGTATGTTTTTTATCTATAAAACAAAGTGGCCAAAACATCATATTTAACCCTTTAAACCCTAACAATGAAGTGTGATGATCAAAGTGTGTATCTTATGTATTACTATACAGAATAATCAAGTAATAATATAATAAATAAATAAAAAAAAGAAAGGTCTTAAAAAACTATGCAACTGTGATCTAGCTAGGTCGCAATATCATATTTTTTTTGTCTCTTCAACCATAATATGCCTATGTTTTGTATTAAGAATTTAAGATGAATATGACAGAATCACGGTGATCCACCATAATTTTTTAAAAAGTTTATGTAAAATCATAGTTGATCATCGTCATTCTATCATACATATCTTGATACCAAACATACACTATAACCACAATTAAAGTCGCAAATTGTTATCGCGATTCAAAACTTGATCAAGACTATATATATATACGTATTTAGTTTGTGTAGTGTGTAATACTGCATTTACTAAGATACCTTGGAGATCCCATGGTTCAATACGATATAGATCAATCTCTTTGATAACATCAAGATCAATCTTTTGAGAAGCTACTTTCTTTCTAAGATAATAACCAACAAGCTCTCCATCAGTTGGATGAAACCGAAATCCAGGTGGGACACATGACTCCATCATACCAATTAATGGTAGTATACGTAATATTGCTGCATCAAATTCACCACACCACCATTAATACACTTTCTTCATCATCATCATCATGTTTAAATAATTATAAGCTCTTTGCAAGGAAATGTCTCTTATATGGTAATGTGAGTGTGAATGTGAATATGTATATGTGTAGATAGGTGATAGAGATAAAGATAGAGAGAGTGTGAAGAGAAGTTAAGAGATAATATTCAAGTGAAGCAAAAAGCTAAAAAGGCAAAACCCCAACAAAAAGAAATAATAAATAATAAAAGCACTCTTATAGTGAAAAAGGTGGCAAGTGTTATAACCATAAACTCATTTTTGGTGGTGAGGGAAATTAATATTCAATAATTAAATATTTCAAATGAGAAAAAGAATAAAAATATATAAGCGCGTGTTAATAAAGAAAAAAGAATAATTTGAGAAACAATGATTTTCTTCCATGGGTTGGGTTATTAAAAGATTATTATAGGTAGAGAGAACAAAATCATGAGAGTTAGGTTTTGATGAAAAACATGAGGGAAATGGAGGTTATAATAGATGAGTAGTGTTTGTGAAGAGTCCTAAGTAAATGCTACTATAAGAAACGGACATGTAGAGGGTTGTTTTAATCATGTTGTCTTGTGTTAGTGAATGGAAGAAATGATTCATCAAGAACGGGATTTTCCAATCCACGTTACTGTTAATAATTATACTTGTATAAAACTATATTAGTTTTAGTCAAAGAAAAAAACTATATTAGTTGATTAAGGTGTTAAACTCAAAATCACATGCTATATATGTGATTATAGGAATTGAATTTGGTTGATTCAAAAAAAAAAGGAATTGAATTTGGTCTATAGAAGAAGCTATAGAACTTCAAAATGTGGTGAACAAAAGTTCGACTTCTAACACAGTTTGATTTTTATAGCTATGTTTGTGAAGAGACTAAAATTAATTGATATTATAGTTCGTCCCGAACTCTGGACTATTCAGAACAAAGGGTGAAAACAAAATAAAAAGTTCGACTACTTCTTATTGATAAAAATGATTCCACATTTATATTTGATAGATTTTTTAACAGACATTTAATAATGTTCAATAGTAATTCAAATAGAATTATCTCTTGTGGAGGGAATCAATTGAAAAACTATACTTAAGTTAAGAGAATGGTGTTGTCAAAGTTGGTATTATACGAGTTTTAAGCACCCATTTAGAATTTGTCCAAACTAGAGGATTAAAAAACTACTTAAACTATGAAGATACTTTGAGTTGTCTAGCTAATTGAAGAGGTCAAGTACCCTAATTATTGTGGATTAAAAAAGTAATATTAAATCAAACGTTAATGTTAGTTGGTTCAGTGGTGATTGACGCTGAACTTAATAAGTTCGATCTCTCACAATTATGTTTGGGAGGGGACTATAGTACCAAAACTCGTCCCGGACTATAAAATATTAGGGCCCATTCTCCTAAGAACTAGAATGAAGATGAAAGCAAAAAAAAAACTATTAAAGTTAGTAGAGCAAATGTGTTTTCAAGTAACCTCTGAACCATGTAATTACAATCAGACGATTAAAATTTTAAGACAACTTTAATATTTTTTTAATATAAATTTTTGATAATGAAATCTGAATTGTTCAATCTTAATCGATAAACTTAAAATGACAAATCACATGAATGAAGGTACCAAAGTTTAGGTGCACTCAAACCCCAAATCCCTCCCTAATGTTAACCCAAGCTATGTATGGACCAAGCCCAAAAGGTAGATCATGACAATTGGGAAGAGAATATAAAAATATGGAGATAAAATTGAGGGCGTGGTGGTAGTGTTGGTGGAATGACGTTATCACAATTGGGGCACGCGTATTTCTCGAAAGAGAAAAGGGTTTGAATGAGTGCAAGAGGTAACAAAAAGAAAGAAAAAGTTGAGGATAGATAGAAACATAACATGGTACCAAAGTTTGTGTCTCATTCCGGAACCTGGGACTCTGTCTCTCTTGTCTCTTTGTCTACGATTTTCATGGCACAATTCACTACTTTGAAAAATTATGATAATTAGTACGTACTCCCTTCACGAGTTAGTGCATGTTTGATATTACGATGAATATGTTAAAATTGCAGTAATTCACCGTAATTTTACATAAATTAAGTTTCTACAAAATGATGACAATGATTATGACATATTCACGGTGATACCATACTTTTCTGAAATGCATAAAAGGTTATTTGAAGAATGTTAAGTATTGAATTTATAGAATATGAGCTTATATATATATATATACACTCACCTGGTAATCAAATCAGTAATAGTTGTGAAACGTAACACAATTAAGTGCAATGAAGTTGAGGGTGAAGGACAATTGACAAAAAGAAGATGATAATTATATATATGTTGAACTATGAAGAAGAAGAAGAAGAAGAAGAAGAAGAAGAGAACATGATATGGTTCAATGGGAGATGCAGCGATAAGGAAATTTTACCATGAGAAAGGTTGGAAAGAGTATATATAAAGCACAAGAGTGGACTGAAAATACATATTTTTTTCTTCTTTTTGGTACAAACTGAAAATACATATTATTTGACATGTTATTTAATTTATTGCTCTTAATTAGTTTTACTTTTTCATATTTATGGAACAAAAAAATGATAATTTATATGAATTAACTATTTACATGCAATTGAATTAACTAAATTGCAAAAATGAATAGTAGTTTTTAAAGTTGAAATTGAAGTATTTAAGATTATTTCTTCAATTATATAGGTGTACATCATTGCACCTCGTCAAATTATTGTATGTCACATCATTTAAAGTATTTTCATCAAATTAATTACTTGACGTCTAACTTGCCAATTGATAGACGAACCGTCTAAAGGAGAGACCAATTCCACAAACGAGTAAAAATTAATAAAAAATATTAAAATTGCAATTGTGAAGATTGACTTGAAAATTAGAAAACAAAAATTATGTTTGTTTTTAAATTAGATATATTATTTCAAACAAAATGAGATTTCATTTGATTTTAAGGGTCTTGCTGACGTCTTTAAGCATACTATTTAAAGAAATTATTTATTCAAAAAGTTAAATAGCACAATTTCCAATGTGTTGACTTTATACATTTTTTTAAAAATTCTATAAAAACTTTCTATTTAAAGGGCTTAAAGAGTGCACCGAGTGCACTTTTTAGCATTTGCCTTATTTTAAAACAGATTTGTTTCTTTTTTTAAGGCGTATATTTTTCTATAAATAGGGAGTGCATTATTCATAGAGAAAGAGACAGAGCCATGTAGTTTTAAGGTAAACAATTGTGAACAAGAATTTGCCACAAAAGGCTATGACTTTAGAGGGTAACAAATGGGTTGCTATTGGTATAATTTTAGGGTGTGTAAAATGTTGTTAGGGTTTCACCTTGGGTAGACTGGGATAAATTGAGTTTTTTGGTTAAGGATAGAGATTCGGGACTTAGATAGAGTTAAGTTTGAAGACTATCTCTTGTAACTCTTGTAAAGAGAATTTCTTGTAAGGTGACTCATTGTCATTAATTCTAGTGGAACGGAGGGGCTTTTCTCTCAACCAAAGTAGGTTGTTTTGACCGAACTGAAAAATTAAAGATTGTGTTCTTCTCTTTTACATGTTTACTTACTTTTGGATTACTTTTATATCATCGTCCCTATCACTCAATTGTGGTACACGGTACACCACTTATGAATAACACTATGATGAATACAACTTTTATAAAATCTACTATTAGATTGAAAATTTATATCAAATTAATTTTTTTCAAAATAAAAATTATTTAATATGTCATTGAGACTCGTTAATTTATAATGTAGTATTTGCTAGCACTTTTAGTGTCAATTTATTGTGAATTATATGGTGCTTGCAATAGCAGGCCATATATACGAATCTTGGAGTTGGGTTAGCCAGCTGATTCATGATTGATCAAGAGATTTTCTTATATGGCCAACAAAAAGGATTTTGAGATATTATAGACTAGTGTTTTGAAGGAAGAAAACAATATGCAAGAGAGATTAAATCATTTTCAGATTAGTAGTAACAAGTTGTTAGTTAGTTAAAGAGTTCATGTTTATTATTTAGTCTATATATATGGGACAGAAAAGGATCTTCTCTGGTACCGGAGAAAGTCTAAATTGAGATTAAAATTTACAAGTACAAAAGAAAAGAAAAAGAAAAGGAGTGGGTGAAATTGCACTAAAAAAACGACAGTAGATAATCTCATATCAAGTATATATGGCTTATGATTTATCTATAAAATGTATGTAACTTTACATATTGAGATGCAACAACATCAATTACAAAGTAAATATCATTCTTGTGAATATACTTGTTTCGAGTCTCATCTAAAATCAATTTTTGTGTGTATGAATTTCTCTCTAACACCCCTATGGTTGGGAATAGGCCAGACCAGCCTACAGGGCTTATAGTTTAGTTTACATAGGTTCAGGCCAAGTCAGCCTATTTACTACAAAGGCTAGGCTCAGACTTTAAAAATAGTCTATTTTATTTAAATAATAAAGTCTAATAGGCCGGCCTATATATACATAATTGTTTTTTTTACATATAAAAATATACATAACTATTAAAACTTACTTTGATATCCTATACTTATGATTTATAAAGATAAAATAAAAAATAATATAAGACATATAAAATTGGTTGTGATTATGTTTTAACTTATTAAAAAAAAGATAATATAGAATATATAAAAAGTCTTTATGTAATGTAGGCTTTAATAGACTATATTGCGAATTTAAAACAAAATATAAACTATAATATAAAAAAAATAAAAAAAATAAAATTTTTATGTGATATAAGCTTTTAAATAGGCTATAAGGCTAGGCCATAATTTTAAATAGGCTAGACCAAGCCAAAAAAATTAATTTTAAATAGGTCATAGACCTAAAAAAATTTCGTAGGCCAAACTCAGGGCTACCAAAGCCTGACCTAACCTGACCTATTCCCAACCCTACCCCTATCCCACAAAAAAAATCATATTAGGTTATTTCATATAAATTAAAAAAAAAAACCTTTAATTTATTTCATTTATCTTTTTTTTCTGTAGAGGAAAAATTAATGATTAAAATGAGTACAAATTTTTTCTTTTGGGTTTTCACCACTAATTTCATCTTATTTGGTGGTTACACATAGTTGCAAAAATCGAACTGTAAAATTTAATTTCCCACTAAATCAACTGTAATATTTTCAACTAAATCTAACATCAACTACTACCTACTACTACATCATCTACATTTAATACATATAAGATATACTTTAACACAATTACAACTATTATAAAAAAATGTAATCACAACTAAAATTTTGGCATATATGAGCACAAAACATTTTGTATCTCTGTTTCACACACATTCTAAGCTATAATTAATTATCATTTTTACACACTTTGGAGACAATGATGTGGATTTGTTTTCGTCCACCTAGGACGGCGGGGATGTTCGGCGGTGGGTCAGCAGTCATACGGCGAACCACATCATTTAAATTTTAATTGATTGTGGAGCCATCCTTCAAGTCAAACTATATATGTGTATGTGGAGGTCACTCGTCGTGAGGTAAAAACCAACCCTTTCTCTCTTTATTAATTTTGATCTTGTATTTTTTTTTGTTACATTCAAAACATAAATGCTCCTATTATAATTTAAATTATGTACTTTTTTCTACCCAATCTAAATCTATGTTCTCTACATTTTATCACTTGAACTATTTTATAAAGACGATCTTGTAAGATTTAAGTGATTATAAATTTGTAAATATAGTTAATAATAGTTTCTCTAAATCAATATATAAAAATATAATAACCCAAAGGGTGTGGTTGAGCGATTGGGGTTCATCCTCCCTTAACCAAGGGTCGAGGGTTCGATCTTCACATTGGCATGGAGCAGCTTTAAATCCTTGGGCCAGCTATCCCATCCATCGAAGTGCCTCAAATCTAGCGAGAAAATAGTCACTGTGTTCGGCGGTGGATACCCCGGTCTCGACAAAAAAAAATATAAAAATATAATTATCAAAAAAATATATTTAAAAGTCAACAAAGTTGCTATTTCAATTTTTATTTTTACAATTTGAAAAATAGTGTATATATATAATGTATTTGTAAATATTGTTATTTTTGCTTGATTTGTTTCGTTCCTCTTACGTGTTATTTGTTGAAATGAAAATTCTTGGATATTTAACTTATATTGTTACGTTGCATATGCCGCCATATGGTACTTATAGATAAAATTTATTTTATTTTAGATCAACATAAAAATATGATATAAGACATAAAATTTTGTTTAAAAAATATTGATACTAATTAAACTCTGAATTCCTGAAGTGCTCACCATGTTGAAATATAAAATAGATAATTGCGTCAAAAAAAAAGTAGAAGAAGAATTCATTTGTATTTGCATCATTACTATTTCTATTATTTTTAATACAAACTTCTTAATATTTTCTCTCTTATTTCTCTTGATATCATAATTCTTTACATGATATTAAGAATCATAATATCATAGAAAAAAGAAGACAAAAACTTCAAATGTTTGTATTTAAAAAAAGAGTTTAATGTATATGTTTTGGTATAAATTAATTTAACACAAATATCTAATAAAATTTAAATATTTCTCCATGTCGTGGTTGTTTTCCTACACGTGTTCGGCTCCGAGACAAGGGTATTGAATGTCCCAAAGGTTGTGTTTTATGTGAGGAACATGATGAAAATACTTTTCATTTGTTTTTTAATTGCAGGAATAGTCAGAACATATGGACTCGAGCTAGTTTTGCACAGTCAGTTCTGCAGGCATCAGAAGAGCAGTCTGACGCCGCTACTGTAATTTTTGCCTTGTTGCAACAGTTGAACAAAGACAAAGCTGGCGAGTTTGCTGCAATCATTTGGAGTATATGGAATCAACGAAATGACAAAGTTTGGCGCAATAAGGTTGCATCCCAACAAGTTGTTTTGTCACGAGCAATTGATTTTCTCAGAGATTGGAGGAACATAAAAAGTGTGCTAGCTGCTACAACAATGAATGTGCAAGCCGAACCCAATGTGGTCAAGTGGAAAAAACCAGCCTCGGAGAGAGTAAAATGTAATATTGATGCTGCTTTTCCATCTAGTAATAACCGTATTGGAATTGGAATTTGTCTACGTGACGAGACATGTGCTTTTATTTTAGCTAAAACTGAATGGTTTGAACCAAGATGTGAGGTTCATGTTGGAGAAGCTCTTGGTTTTCTCTCTGCTTTACGGTGGGTGCACGAACTCAATTTAGGTCCGGTTGATTTTGAACTAGACTCCAAATTGGTGGTCAACAATTTTCATTCATCTAGGAAAGACTTTACGGAATTTGGTGTTATCCTTCAAAATTGTAAAGTTATTTTTTTCCTCTTTTTATATAAACTCTAGTGTTGAGTTTGTTAGGAGACAAGCAAATGAGGTTGCTCATACTCTTGCTACGGCGGCCCCATTTTTAGCTAGTGTCCAAATTATGGTTGATATTCTAGATTGTATTGAACACATTTTAATCAATAATATGCTATAAGCACTTTTTCGTAAAAAAAAAATACTAAGATGATTTGATGGAATAAATAGATGCTATTAAATGATTGCATATAATTATTTTATATCGTCTATACATATATTATTTTCTTTGAAAATAATAAAAATTATACAAATAAAAAGTGAGCGTACAAATGAGTTTACTTTCTTGTAACAAACAAAAAAAAAAAGTTTACTTTCTACTAACTAACTAATGGACCTTACTATCTATATTGAAAGATTATATATATTTGTTATGTACTTATGTTATCTCTACTATTTTGTCATAATAATAATAATGTTACTTCTACTATTACTATAATTATTAAGCATGAGAAAATAGAGGACAAAAACACAGCGGAACTGCAAAAGGAGATCTTTGATGGAGTGATGGGTCCTATAAGAATCTTACTAACCCTTTTATGTTTATGTTGTTTGAGAAATCACCATATTAATTCAAATTTAAGCCTTCAATTTCACTCCCTATTTGTATAGTGTGAATCACAATGCATAGGCTTTTTACAAGGGGGGATGAATTATGATTGCTTTGCTACCCCTTATACTTATAATTGCTATATATAATGCTATTTCTATTTGCTAATTCAATTACATTTCACTTGAGAGAACCTAGACCCCAAAATTTTACTCAAATACACTATGATTAAAATCAATTTTTAGACCTCCCCTTGATGAGATTCCTCTATGCCCCTATTCTACACATTATTTGTGGGATGTGCAATCATAAGCATTAATCAATTTGTGTTTTTTCATTCAATGAGGTAATAATTGATCATTATGTTTATCAAGAGTGGATAATTATTGAACATGTTCAAACTCCCTCTTACTAGCTCATTTTTTTTGGGTACGGTAGGTTAGTGATTAAAATTTCACATTTTAAATTAAAGGTGAATAAGTGGAAGTATTAATATTCGAACTCTAATCCCTATATATTAATTACATGCAAGATTATCTCTACCAACTGAATTAAATATACATAACTATTAGTTGATCTTAATAAAGTTTTGAATATTTTTCTTGATCAGTAAAGCTTTGAACATTGTCACTACCAAAAAAACGGAGTTTAGCCACGGTCCAAACCGTAGCTAAAAGGTTCCATGACTGTAGCAAAATACATTTAGCCACGGTTATCATAACTGTGGGAAGAGCTGGCGTTGCAAACTTTTAGCCACGGTCAAATAGTGATTTAGCTACGGCAGTTTTGAGCGTGGTAACAAATATTTGCCACGGTGTCACTGTGGCAAAACAAAGTTTCAAAGCTCCAAATAAGAGGTTTGCTACGCTTTTAACCGTGGCTAAAAGAAGCGCGAAAAATTCCCGCTAAATTTAGCCACTGCTGAACCGTGGCTAATTAATAGTGTTTTTATAAAAAAAAAAATCTTTTGCCACAGCTTTGTTTGACGGCTTTACATCAATAAGAGACAAAATGTTTCATATATAAATGCAAGTGATTAACATTTATATGTATAACACTTCTTAGCACCAAAAAATCAAATTATAGTACTAATAAAAAAAGAGTGCAACATTAAGTGTATATATATACAATCTAAACTATCATGATTCTTCAACCAAACTTCTCTTTGTATCCAATTAGTTTTTCTCCCAAATTTTCTGCATGATATTGTCTTTGACACTACCAACTTGATGAAAATCTGTCAAAGCATGGTTTTAAGCATTATGACATTGTGCAAAATCAAAATAAAGAGAGATAACCATGATGTTTTAAGTCCTTCTACGCAATCTGAGATGAATAGAACGGGGGAGAGAATGGTTCCAACGAACGAGGAAGAGAACGACGCGGAATGGAGATGAAGGTAGCAAATGGAGAAAGCGGCCGCTGGCAACATTCTCAGTCTCGATCTCTCACCCTATGTGTTGAGAATTAGGGTTGTGTTGGTGAAATGAAAAGTAAAGTAAAATAACAAGGAGGGAAAAATAAATGAAAAATGAAAATAGAGAAGGGAGAGAGACTAAAAGTGGGCCAGCATGTTTTAGCCACAGTCACACCGTCCCTTTACGAATAATTTCCACGGTCAATGTTAAGTGTGGCCAATATAGTGTGGTTAAAGACCGAAAATCTGGTAGTGTGTGTTATACAAATGAAATTGCCTTCTGTCAAAAAAAAAAAAAAACAAATGAAATTGCCTTAAAATTATATAAAAAAAAAGATAGAAAATATTAGTGCATTTGCATTGGTCCTCTATTCTTTTGCTTGATAATTAAAATTGACATTATATTAAGGTAGAAAATATAGAATAAAGTTTTTAAAATTTTGTTATAAATATGATTAAGATATAATTGAAAATATTGTGAAGATTTGATAAAATATTAGTCTACTAGTTTTTAGATTTGATAAAATAAGATATTTTAATTATAAAGTCAATCCGATTCAACCGGACCAAATCATCATGTTTTCTTGAGTTTAGTTTGGTTAATCACCAAAGTTTTATCAGATTTTTTTTTCATCGAGGTTTTATCTCCCATGAGTTCTTTTGATAAAGTTTAATAGTTTTTTCTTATAAAGTAACTTTTGTTTATAAATAAAAATGGAGGAAGTGTTTTCTTATGTTTTGGTCTAATATCTTTATTTTTTGGACACATTTGGTCTAGTATCCTAAAGACTTATTTTTCCTTTACTTATATTAATAATTAATAACTTATTATGGTACCGCAAATGATACGTAGAAGTTTTGGTGTGTGCTGACATATGACATAGTATATAATTTATTTTTGACAATAACATAGTATATAATTGAAAAGTCTTATTCGCGTGATGTCTTTGCACACTAATTTATTTGTTTAAAGAAAATTCGGTTTGAATTTTGTGAACAAAATATTACAAAAACTGAGTTAAACTTCATCAACTAATGAGCTAAGTGATTAATGAGCTCCTCCTATAAACAAATTGTTAAAATATTTCGAGTTTGTTGACCATTTTTATTTAGGGTCTGTTTGGCAAAAAATAGCGAATAATTTATAAGCTAGCTTATAGCGGATGAGCTTATAGCTGATAGCTGATATGCTAGCTGGTTAAATTTGTAGTGTTTGATAAAATTAGCGGTTGAAGTGACTTATTGATATGAAGTGACATAAAAAGTATATATAAAATTAATATTTAATTATTTTTAAGTAAGATGATAGGGGTAAAGTTGGAAGAAAAAGTAATAAGCTAAAAGCTATAAGCTAATTGAATTAGTTTATCAAAATAAACTAAGTGCCTGTTTGGCCCGGCTTATTTTCTACTTATTTTCTTCTCCTTAAAAATAGTAAAGAAAGAAAAAAATGTGTTTGACTCCACTTCTCTTTATTTTATACTTCTTTACTTTATTTATTTACTACTTTTAAAGAGAAATATGACTAAATTCAATTTTATACTTCTCTATTTCATTTAAGCTAAATAAAAAAGCTAAAAATAAGCCGGGTCAGGGCCTAAAAGCTGGTCAAAATAAGCTATAAGCTCATGTGAAAAAAAGGTTACCAAACAGGACTTATTTTTCATAATGAGCTTATAAGCTAAGCTATAAGCTATAAACTATAAGCTCATTTTCATGTTTTGTTAAACAGACCCTTATATTCTTGCCAAACTTTAGAGTTTTACATTGAACATAATTCATCCTTACAAATCAACTTCTAGAGTGAAGATTGTTCCCACTTATAACATATTTTCAGTTTATCTCATCTAATGTGGAATTTTTAACTATGACCGATAAAGTAGATGGATTTAGAAGTGAATCATAATAGATGGAATAAAGCATTCCATTAAATTCATTAACAATTTACTTAAAAATCTTTTAAAAATTTCAATCCAATCCACCAATTAAACGTAAAGTTCATCCAATTCAATCCATTAAAAATCCATACTTTTATGGATGAATATCCATACAATTCATATATTTAAAGAATATTTATTTATTGTTCGATACTTTGTGGGGGTAATTTTTATGGTTTTGCTAGAAAAAAAAAGAATATTTATTTATTTATTGACAATTTTTTAATCAATTTTTGTTATAGCCCATAACTGTTTTTTTGTAATGTTAGACCCAAATATGTTTTTTATAATGATAGGCCCATAGCAGGTTTTTTATTTACAAAACAAGACAAATTTATTTAAATAATTTTATAAAAGGACGGGGTGGTGGTGGTGGTGTTCTAGGTTGGTTACGGCACCGATGACTCTTGACATTGCGTATAGCAATTTTTCGACGGCATTTATCGGAGGTGCTCCGGCCAGCATCAATAAAACTATTAGTAGTAATTTAATTAAATTAAAATAGATTAATTATATTTTTTTTGGGTTATCATCAATTATTTTTATAGGAGTTATCAATCAAATCTCTAACCATCTATTTAAGGGGTCCGATATTCTTATCATGCAGACTTAATTCATTCATTATGGGTAGCAATACTTTTTTTTTCAACATTATCTTTTTTGTTGATACATAGACGAAATGACAAAGTCATTATAAACTGACACACTTTTCAACATTTTTTTTGACACACTGTTCAACATTGGTAATAAATCCGGTCATAATTTAGATAATGTGCGTCTTTGACACCAACCATTACCCACATAGAAAAATTGCTAACTAGTGCCCCAAGGGCACTAGTGGGGCACTAGTTAAGGTTACTAAAAAAAGCAACTTATACCTTGAAAATCGTGTTTTAATGTTTTGAAAAAGTAGATTACACAAATTCCAAGAATTTTTTACTTCTTTTGTTTCCTTACTTCATTTTTTACTAAATGCTGCCACATATTTATCATCACAAATATGTAATTATTCGACCAAACTGTGTCTTCCTTTTGATTGACTATAACAGCTCAAATGAATAATTCCACACCATATCTTTGTAATTTCAACTAAATCAAATCTATGCAATAAAGTTTACTTTTACAACTTGTTGATTCAACTAACTCAACCAAAATTATTAGACAATTTAATAAATTAGATATACATGTATGTAATTGTTTCAAGGGTTCTTTTCAACATTCTCTCTAACACTCACTTATTATTTAGGTGAAATAAATAAAATAGGGACGAAGATCACCAAAATGTAAGGATTAAAAATATATTTAATCTTTGTCAAAAAATTTTTTTAACCATTTTAATTATATGACATAAAATATTAAAATTCTATTAATTTATATTGATGAAATATATTTTTTTGATTTGAACCGAGTATCATCTACATGCAATTGTATAGATTAATCTCTCGAACTGGGTAGGAACTCAAATATTGATGAAACATATAATTAAACTCTTTTTTAAGATAATGACAAAACCAAAAAGGAAATGGGCCTTCAGGCCCAATAGGCTAAAAATAAAAACAAAACGTGCGCGCATCAGCAGAAAAGAGGTGGGGATAGTGATACATTAAATAGGGTTGGGGGCGCACGCGAGAATCTATTGGGGGGCGCGCAAGCAATACCGAAATTATGCATGGTGCATAAGAATCCCACTTATGCATAATTACTTTTGCCCATCACAAATATGTAATTATTCGGCCAAGCTATGTCTTTCTTTTGACCGACTATAACAACTCAAATGAATAATTCTACACTACATCTTTATAATTTCAACTGAATCAAATCTATGCAGTAGATGTTACTTTTGTAACCTGTTGATTCAACTAACTCAAACAAAATTGTGACACAATTTAATAAATTAGATATGCATGTATGTATTTGTTTCAAGGGTTCTATTTCAATATTCTCTCTAACACTCACTTTCAATTTAAGTGAAATAAATTAAATAGAGATTAAGATCGCCAAAATATAAGGATTAAAAATATATTTAAACAATCTAATTATACGACATAAAATATTAAAATTCTATTAATTTATATTGATGAAACATATTTTTTGATTTGAATTGAGTATCCTCTACATACAACTGAAACTAGGAGTTTTTATTTCATAAAACCGAACCAAACCAAATCAAATCGCAATACTTAACTTAACTCTATAAACTAGAAGCAATCAACCTATTACACAATCCAACTTAACAAGTTCAATCCAAATTGAATCTATAAAATAGTAGGTTGTCAAAATATATCATTTTATGCGATTAAGAACTATAATGTTGCTATTAAAAATAAGTTATTTTTGTAAGATATAAAAATGTTTTAAGATATATGCAATTTCTATATATACATATTATTTCATGTAAAAGTAAACAGTAAAATACGAATATTTTCTACATTTATTTTGTAATAAGTTGATAATTTGTCATGTTTTTTATATCTCGATAAACCGTGGAGACCGATCCGATTCAAACCACATTGATTTGGTTTGGATTAGTTCAGATGACTTTTCAAAAGTCAACCGAACCAAACCGAACCGCATCTCACAATTAGATTAACTTTTATGCTCAAAACCAAACCAAACCGCACCGCACCGCAATCACCCCGGACTAAAACAATTTACAATTTTTTTGAGAGACGAGTTGAACACAAATATTGATGAAACATATAATTAAAGTCTTTTTTAAGATATTGACAAAATCAAATATTTAGGAGTTTGGCCCAAATTTAATAAGCTAAAATCGAAGGCAGAAAAGAGAACACGCGAAACAAAGAATTACCGATCACAGATCACAAAGAAACAGAGAAAGAGAAAGACGAAGAAAGCAGAACGCAACAAACAGATCGATCGATCAAAAATGGCTCCATTCAGTGGCGACGAAACTGCTCCTTTCTTCGGCTTCCTCGGTGCCGCCGCTGCTCTCATCTTCTCATGTAAGTATCATCCAATTTCACATCATCATCGTATCCAATTTCATCATCGAATCCAATCTCTGATACAAAACGATGTCGTTTTTGTTTTACAGGTATGGGAGCGGCGTACGGTACGGCGAAGAGTGGCGTCGGAGTTGCATCGATGGGAGTGATGAGACCTGAACTTGTTATGAAATCGATTGTTCCGGTTGTTATGGCTGGTGTGTTAGGTATCTACGGTTTGATTATTGCGGTTATTATCAGTACCGGTATTAATCCTAAAGCTAAATCTTATTATCTTTTTGACGGTTACGCTCATCTTTCTTCTGGTCTTGCTTGTGGTTTGGCTGGTTTATCTGCTGGTATGGCCATCGGAATCGTCGGTGATGCCGGTGTTAGGTATTTTATTTCGTTTCATTTATTATCGATTTTATTTGTTGGTGAAAAAATTGAATGATGATCAATTGTTAATTGAATTATTTATTTATTTATTTATGATCAAATTACTGTTTTCTTGTGTTTGATTGAGTTTATTTGGACTTGTTTTATGATAGAAGTACTTGATTGATTGATTGAGCAAGTGTAGAATTGATTTTGATTAGATTTGATTTTGATTTTGATTTCAAAAGTGATTATAACTTGAATTTATTAGTACCTCTGTCTCACAATAAGTGTCTCTTTTGAGTTTTTTGCTGTCTCAAATTATTTGTCCCTTTAGAATATCAAGACATTTTATTACTCTTTTCCAAATAAACCACCTTTAACTAGCCCTGGCTGGGATACAACAGTGTTAAATTCTCTTGAGGGAGAGCTTTGCCACCCTTTGTGGTCCTATCCGGCTCGAGGGATCCGTCTTTGCAGTTGGGTGCAAAGGATACCCAGTTGTAACTAAAAAAATAAACTACCCTTATTTATTGCTTTTCAATTCACTAAACTACTCCACTAAGGCTCCGTTTGGCCCGGCTTATTTTCTACTTTTCTAATTTTTAAAACGAAATAGAGAAGTATAAAATTGAAATTAGCCATACTTTTCCTTAAAAATATTAGACAAATAAAGTAAAGAAGTAAAAATTAAAGAGAAGTGGAATCGAACACAATTTTTTTCTTCTTTACTATTTTTAAGGAGAAGAAAAAAAGTAGAAAAAAAGTCGGGCCAAACGGGGCCTAACTATCACTAATAAGAGTATTTTAGTAAACAAACTCATTTTATAATTGAAATTAACAAAACTAATCAAATCCTTAAGAAGTGTGAAAAACTCTAAGGGGACACCTATTGGGAGATGGAGGGAATATTCAACTACTTTTGGTAAAAATCTATTTATTAGTCAAATTCAATTTTTTTCACCGCAGAATCAAACACTATTCATAAGCTACACAAAATTGCTTGTAGAAATGGGGTATATAAGGCTTATGAGATTTTTTACTTGTTTTATCTTTGATTGTTGAAACATTTAATAAATAGACTCTTTTATGATAAGTGCTTAAGTGAGTGATTGGATATGTGGCCGGTCACTTTTCTTTAGTTCCAATACTGTTCAAGATGAGTTAATCGAAGCTCCAAATTGTTGAAGTGATAGAATGTGCAGTCATACGGAATTTCACTAGTCAATTCACAATTATGTTAATGTGAAAACTAAACATGTTGAGATATGCGTACGTAGGAAGAGTATGAGTCTATATGTATACTTTTGTATTGTCATGATTATTTGAATTGGTGTGCTACGTAAATCATGCATTTCATCTGTGGATTTTGATAATCAGTTGCGGCTTACAAAATTGCAATAAAGAAATAACTATTCTGACCTACTTAACTTCTTCAAAAGTGTTTAGGAATAAATCTCATTGTTTTTCTATTATTGATTGAATTAAAACCCAAACTTATTATTGGTAGTAGTATATTACTGTTTTAAATTTTCCAATGCTCTGTTCACTAGTATACCACGTGTTTGACTCTATAGTCTCTCCCACTATATACCCATCTAAATTGCCTCTTTCTTTTCAGTGTTTTGTGATTTTGTTTATTTTCTTCGAGCCCTGAATTATTATGAAGTGAGATAACGTGATAGCCTTAAAATGAAGTATGTAAACTGCAAAACAGTATTGCTTTAGCTTCATTGGCTAAAGGAATACATCATTGAGCAATGTATAAAGTTTTATCGTGTCAACTAGTTTGTACCTTTATCTGTTGGTGATAATGGTTACCAAGTTGGCTGGGAAGTATGGAAGTAATCTTATTGGTTTACTGATATAGATTGAATGCACACCTTTTATTGTGCTAACATCTACTGTTAAATGTTTAATCAACTAAGTAGTACAGAACTGCAATCATACTCTATTTGATTGTTGGTTTTTCTATTATTGATTGAATTAAAACCCAAACTTATTATTGATAGTAGTATATTACTGTTTTAAATTTTCCAATGCTCTGTTCACTAGTATACCACGTGTTTGACTCTCTAGTCTCTCCCACTCTATACCCATCTAAATAGCTTCTTCTTTCTTTTCAGTTTTTTGTGCTTCAGTTTATTTTCTTTGAGCCCTGAATTATCATGAAGTGAGAAATCGTGATAACCTTTAATTTTTATTCCACTAGATGAAGTATATAGTAAACGGTGAAAGATTATTGCTTCACTACATTGGCTGAAGGAATACATTGTTGTGCAATGTTTAAAAGTTTTGTGGCGCCAACTAGTTAGTCCCTTTATCTGTTGATGATAATTTGTTACCAAATTGGCTGGGAAGTATGGAAGAAAACTTATTGGTTTACTAATATAGACTGAATACACACTTTTTGTTGTGATAACGTCTATTATTGAATGTGTAATTAAGTAGTACAGAACTGCAATCATACTCTATTCATTTGATATCTGAGTATAATCAGTTTGAGAATTCTATTGTTAGTTTCTGGTGATACATTATGTGGCCATTTTTATTCCATCTATCTAGTTGATTCAAAACTTTCTGAATAAATGTATTTAGTTTTAAGCATCATTTCAATGAATTGATTTTGACTTGCTGATAACTGTCTTTTGTAGAGCAAATGCTCAACAGCCAAAGCTTTTTGTTGGAATGATTCTCATCCTCATTTTTGCTGAGGCGTTGGCGCTGTATGGACTCATTGTTGGCATCATCCTCTCTTCCCGTGCTGGCCAATCCAGGGCTGAGTAATGTCATATTTCCTATTGGTCGTGGTTTACAGAGCCACCGATTGTGAATGTCACTGCGGAGCTGGCTTTGGTAATGTTAGTACACTGGTTTCTGCTTGTCATTGTTCATGTTATTCTATTTATTTATGTATTCGTTATAAAATTGAAGTTATCTAGGACCAAGAATAAAGCTTTTCTCTGCGCATCATTAGTTTTGAATTATATATGCTCAGTTAGCTCAGAGATCTATATTCTTAGACAGATGTTTGTTGTTTTGATTCCAATAACTTGTTAGTGTCGTTTTGTACTCTTCAAAATGTATCTCCCAAAGAACCCAGATTTTTCCTTTATATTATTTCATTCAATATTATCTCCCTGTATGTCTTCTTTTGTTTCTGTTTTCTTAGTATGATAGCCATCTTGCACTTGTTTGGGCAGGACACAAAGTAACCAAATAGTAAAACAGTGAGATCAAAAATAAAATTTAATTTGACACGCGGAAAATTGACCGCATGTGTGCCTGTGTAACACGTGTTGCAGTTGTAATAGTAAGTGCTAAATTGGTAAAAATATATACTGTCTTGTATTGAAGCTGTCAACGTTAATGGCGATTTTTGCAAAATTACTGCAACACTGATTTAATGACGAGTTTTGCAAAATTACCGCAACACTGTTTTAAAGCGCAGTTTTTGTTATAACAACAGTAGTACATCATGATTTTGTCAAACTTATCGACCGTGTCGTTTTTTCCTGTGTTGCATTAGACTCAATTGGGGTTTGTGAACATATTAGTTTGATAATCATCCAATGTGAGTAGAATTTTGGTGGCTTGTAAAAGGAGTTTGATCAGTAAAATGATTGTTTGGTCTGATTTTTTCTTTTTGACATTTGATATTTGACATTAAACAAACGATAAAATGGATCCATTTTAATGGCCCCTTTTTCTCTCCTTTTCGACCGATGGTAGAGACTTCAATGGTCTCTCATGTCACATAAGAGGATTCATTTGGTACAATGTGAGACATTTTGCTAGACAGCTCTACCTTGTTAAACAATACAAATACAATTTTCATAAGCTGATATTTTTTTCATTCATGGTATATAAAAGATGATTAAAAGGTCACTTTTTTGTTAAAAATTTGTTAAAAGTTGTATCATGCAACAAATCAGTCTCACAATTTTATTATTATTTCAAGCCTTCCATATACAACATAGTTTTGGATAGGTTTGAATACATACACAAATAAATACATAGATTAACAAGTAACAACGATGCTCTGCACCTTTCCCCTGTTTTGAGGAACAAGCACTTTTCTGATCTTATTACATACAAAACAAGTAAGTCATTTTCTCCTCTTGTTTCAACATTATAAACAACTTAAAACGCAAAGTTCATCATGTCCATGCTCAAGCTTCGCATCATAACATTTTCCATGAATCCACACTTGTTAGAAACAGTCTTCTTAAAACTCTGACCTCTTGCCTTGAAAGAGCATGAAGCAGAAGAAATGGGCACTATTGGGATATTCTCACAGTTGCAAAGTTCTATCATGTACCCATCAGGGTCATGGAAGAACACCTGCTCCACCTTGATTCCTTCATCCTCTACCAAAGCTGTAACATACTTCATCCCCATATCTTCCAGCCTGCTTTTCACAAGCCCAACATCTGTACACTGCACAAAACCAAATTGCAAACACTTCTAGTAATTAGTTCACCTTAAAGTTCAAACATAATCTATGTGCTTACTTAAATTACTAGGTTAGGTGCTATTTATTGAGTTGCCTAATTGATTTTGCTTATTCATATCTAGTCACATGTGACTAGATATGAAACATGTTGGAACTGTCCCTGTGAACTTAGTTCAGTTGGCAGGGACATTGTATTTCATATGTAGGAACCGTGGTTTGAACTCCAGACACGCCACTTATTCACCTTAATGGTATGTTTTCTAGCCATTAGGCTATTTTCTAGCCGTATGCTCACACTTATTGTGATTTTAGTTTGTGTCTGGAATTTTACAATTGAGATATTATACATAAATTTCACTGTAAATCTTCAACATACTTGATGCTTTTCCCTCACCTTGCATAAGAATGTGTCCCCCCTAATATTTTTCATAAAAAATAAAAGAGTAGAAAGATTAATTACTTGGAATGATATATGGTTGTCTTTGGGATTAATGGGTCGTGATTCAATCATAGGGGCATCAAACTCATCATAGTTTGGATTCTCAAGTAGGTGTATTCCAAAACCATAGTTATACAACCTACACAAAAACAAAACAAAAAACCTGTAACGTATTAAATACTTGTTCAAACAATATAATGCACATAAAAATTCATAATCAAAATGGAAATGAAGCAAAATAGCTAGGAACTAACCAAGCTCCATTGAATTTGAAAGAGGAAGGGCGTTTGATGAGACCAAAACCCAAGATTTCCTCATAAAACCTCATAGAATCCAAAACTGATCTGCACAATACAGAAACATGATTCAATGAGAGAAGGGGTAGTGCTCCATAGCTGCCAACTTCCTTAATCTCCATGTTCCTAGCTATCTTTGAACACTTCACTCACTCAGCTAAACTTGTTTAGGTGTTAGTAGCTATGAAGTGAATGTTAATCTCATTTGCTAGGTTGTTTCCTATATATATCACTATATCAGAAACTTCATAATGAAAATTTTCTTGTACTTGTGAGTAGGAGTTTTCCTGGAAAGTTCTTTAGTTCGATTTTTCATGAAAGGAAATACACTTGCTATGGCGCATTTCATATAGGATCAAAAAACAACAATGTATGAATAAAGTAATATTAACCCTCAATTTAATTTTAAAGTATCATCACTGACCAAACTATTTTCCATTGTCATTAAACTTTTCTTATATTTCAATAAATATGTTCTGGATATTAAAATAATTAAAAAAAATCTATAAAAATAGTTAAATACAGTATTTACAACATTATTATTGACTTTAACACATGATTTCTTTTTATTTATTTTTTAATATTTACATCATATTTTGTGAAATAAAAGAAAATTTTAGTGAAATGGATAATGTTTTGGCCAAGTGTGCAATGTCACATCATCAAAATTGACTATAAAATGAGATGGGGACAAAAACTCAAAATATTAAAATAGAGGGACTAAAATGTTAGTTTTTAAAATAGGGGACTAAAACTAAAAAAAATAAAAAATAGAGGGACTAAAAGTGAATTTAAACCTTATATATTTTAGTGATTGTTTATTACATCCTTCGTCCTTCACATTATTCACACTCAAAATCTCATTACCAGAAGATATCTCTCGATAGTGTTTGTACTATCAAAAGATATTTTCAGATTAAATTGCTTTATCTAGAGATAACTCCCGGTAAGATTTCACTATCGCCAGTTATCTCTCAATAAGTGGAGAGAGACATCGGAAATTTTCTGATCAATTTAGAGGATAAAGAGTATAGTCTTCTTATATATTTTACAGGTTATATTGGAGACAATGTAATATATTAGAGACTCAATTTAGAATTTGTTCAATAAAGTTCAAGAAGGCCCCGTTAATATAGTATCTACTACTACTGCTATAAGAAAATTGATTACCTATATTATATAATTACTTTCTTATCATTTCTTCAAATATTTGAAATCAATTTCTTTTGATGACAATTTAATCATTTTGTAATTCAACTTTTTTTTTGACAAAATAAATTTATAGCATTTTATTAATAATCAAATTTTGGATACATGTAAGAATATTAATAAAAAGTTGAAAACTAACTAAATATGGTGCCACTCTTGCTAACTCATGAGCCACCCCATTGGCTTGTCTTCTAGTAAACTCAACATGAGAGTTTGTAAAAAAAGAATGAAAGACACTTTGACAATCTTTGATAATGTCACCAAAATCACAATCATCTACTCTATGTCTGTTGAAACTATCCACCACACGTTTAGAGTCTAACTCAAAGACTACATTATGAAGTTGTAGATCTCGCACTCACTTGATCGCACAGAGCAGGCCTAACGCTTCTCCAGTATCCACATCAAGGATAGGTGAGCACCACTCAGTCTTGACTAAAACAAACTGACCTTGTTCATCCCGAATGCATATACTGATTCCCACTTTGTTAAGTATTCTCGAGAATTAAGCATCTACATTGCATTTAACATAACCTGCTGCCGACTTTGACCAAACAACATTACCCAAGCTGCTCTGTTGACTACTAGACATTAGTCGTACCTCTTGTGCATTTCTCCAGCCAGTTAATAATGCTTTTGCACGTTCACTTTTTATTTTTTATTATTTTAATCTCTCTCTTTCTTACTTTTTAAATTTTTTATTATATTTTATGTTTCTACTTATCTTCTCTCTCTTACTTTTTTTTTATTTTTATTATTTTCACTTTTCATTTATTTTTCTCTAAACAAGAGGATATGTGGTTTACTTTGACAACGATGGTTTATCTGTTATCAATTCAATTGAATTTAAATAATGTTTTTTCTAACACATTATATATTTGCACAAAGTAATACCTACCTCGATATTTATGCTCAAGAATGCACCATTATAATAGAAGGATTAAATATGCATTTAGATTCAGGGCCCGTTTATTACAGATTAAAAAATAAGTGATTTTGACATTAAATAATTTAGAGATTATTTTTTAGAGATTTTACAAAAAATTAGAAGTTATTTTGTGTTTGTTTACCGTTAAAAAAAATACTTTTTATAAAAAAATAATCTTTAACTTGTTTGGATCCAACCATATAAAAGTGATTTTCCATCATAAAATTACCATAAAATACAATTATCCACATATAATATACTCCCTCCGTCCCATTATATAAGCACTTTTACTACAAAAGTCTAGTCCCAAAATATAAGCCCCTTTACAATTTACTAGGTACATTTATTACTTTTTTGCTTACACATACTCCTAATTATTACTACTAAGTTGCATTGGGATACAAAAATTGTAAAGGGGGCTTATATTTTGGGACTAGACTTTTGTAGCAAAGGTGCTTATATAATGGGACGGAGGGAGTATCATATAAAATAAATATATGAAAAATACTCAAGTTCTTGTTTTTCATTATGGTCACATGACTTTATATATATAGCTACAAATAAAATAAATTTCTAAATCTTATCTTCTAAAATAACAAACTAATCCTATAAATTCTAAACAGGATATTACTGAAATATTAGAATAATATTAAGGATATTTTTGTCTGAAATTTTTTTACACTTATTTTCTCTTTCCTCTAAAAAAAATCTATAAAAAAAGCTACTAATATCTGCTTCAGATTTTTAGCAGTTTTTAGATTATTTTCAGATTCTGATTATTTTAAAAGTTATAACAAACGGATGTTATTTTCTTAAAAGTGATTATTTTTTAAAAATAAGTGATATTTTTTCTTTAAAAAGCTATAACAAACATCCACTTAAATTAAATTCAACTAAAAAAAATCAAGTCATTGGACTCAAGTAGTTAATAAGTTTCACTAAAGGATGAATTTCAGAAAGAATTCAAATTCAATTCTTAGGCGAAACAATTTTTTAGTTAAACTTCGCGGCCAAACTTTTTCTCTTATAAATCAGAGGGTCGACAAAAAAAAAAAACTCAACGAAAGTCTAAAAGAGTTGTAAATTATGCACATTGAGTTGTGTGGTAAGATTTGTGGTACTGTATACTAGGAGGAGAGTGACAGTGACTAATGAGGGAAATCATATTTTCTTTTCTTTAGCGCGGTAGTTAATTTTGTTAGTTTGAAAATTGAAAATTGAAAAAAGAAAAGTATAAGAATGAGATAATAATGGACTGGTGCAACTACTAACAGATTTAGAACGAGACGCCATAACTCTTCTCACATTTTCAATTCAAATTCACACAGACATTTCCACAGACACTTTCTATTCACCTCTCTCTCTCTCCTCAACCATGGATTCTTTTCCACACTTTATCTCTTCTCACATTCTTCTACTATTCCATTTCAGATCGCATTTTCATAGGTGAAATCAACGTTTCACCCACTTATTCATTCAAAACACATTCACATTCTAGCTAATTTCTATCGTTTCTTCTTAATTTTCAGATTCTAATTTCCAACACCGAATCGAGGATCAGAAACTCTTCAATTACTATCTATGAAGCACAGACACTCCCCGGATTAGATGTTCCAGGTGTCTGACACGGCACAACACCGACACTTACAATTACATTGAATTTTATCATTTTTTCAAATTTTTATGTATGATGTGTCGACGTGTCAATGTCCGTGTTCGTGCTTCATAGATTATATTAATTGAGGTTATATAATTAATTAATTATCAATTAATTATTGATTATTTGATGATGACTAGAATTTAATCTAGATTTTCGTTGAAGATGAAAATGCAATAATTTCCTTGTTCTTGATCGATAACTATAGATTGATATTTATTAATTGAAGTTTGGATTTGAATTTTTGATTATTTTAGCGGTTTCTTTCTAAACACGGCAAAATTTGTTGTCATAATAAGCAACTTTGCAATTTTGGATATGATATTTATTTTCTGATTCATGAACTATTTTTGGAATTTTTGTTTAGAATTTGTTTGGATTATGTTTTGCTTGCTAAATTTAGTTCAACTGAAATTACTCCAAAAATAAAAAATGATACTGCTAGGATTTTTAGGAATATTATTATTACATCCATTCAATGATTTTTTCCTTTTGATAATTTGTATTCAGAGTTTTATTTCTGAATTTCTCAGCACATGAATTTGGTTAAGAATCTTCTTTGAAAAATTGAATACCCAGTTTTTGTTACGGTGTTGGTAATTTTCTAGCACATAATCTAATTTTATATATGTTCCATGTGAGGGAGAATTTGACAGCGTGTTTCCTTGTCTTGGGGACTATCCCAGATTCCTAGAAAATTCAATTTTTTTTATTAGAATACAAAATGCACCGCATTTTGGCGTCAAAGTTATATTATAAGAGTTTGTGATGTTGGTCAATTTCTACTTGTTTCCATCTTAGAATAAAATATTGCATGAATGTTATCATTATTTTGTTTTATTTGTTTTGTTTATTGTGAGGTAACCTTAAATGATCTTGTTGCTGCAGATAATGATTGGGGCTTGAAAGATGCGGTGGCCCGTGTGATCCACATCGTCGCTAGTACCAACAACAGAATGGTACAAGTTTTATGAAACAACTTGGAATGTAATAAAATAATTGAATGACGAATTTGTGTAGTTGGAATTGAAGGTTTAGAGAAAAAGGTTGAGAAGGAAGTGAGAAAATGGGGTCTAATTCAGGGGAGGAGGCATTGCCAGGCTGCACAGGCGGGGAGGAGAGAATTTTTGTTTCTGTTCGTGTGAGACCGCTGAATGATAAGGAGCTAGCAAGAAATGATCTTTCTGAATGGGAATGCATTAATGAGACTACCATCATGTACAGGAGTAACCTTTCAGCTTCTGAAAGGTCTCTGTATCCAACAACCTATTCATTTGGTATGAAGAGGCTTATCTTACAAATCTATATGTAGATTTATTTACTTGGTGTTTGCACGAAAGCTTCTGATAGTTCCTGATGCTGATTAATTTTGACTGAAAACCAACATTTTTTCTACTTCCGCTACCCCGCCATTGAATTGCAGTTATTTTCATTCGTTTAAATTGTTTTCATTTATAAGATTAGGCTGAATTAACTTGTTAAATACGGTGGCAATTCATCATAATTGATGTCGATCTCACAAGTTCCTGGAATGTTGTGAGCTTCAGACAAGGCCTTAAAATCTCACCGGATCTTTGATCAGTCTTACAATATTATGTAGTTAGGATTTTCTGCATTGAAGGAAATTATGTAATATATTTATCTTGTTGGATCATCATACATGGAAGTGGAAGGTTGATTATTATTGTTTCGTTAAAGCGATTTTAACAAGACCATATCTAGCTTTTATTTCATCATATCTAAAAATTTAAAAACTCTATTTGCTTCCTTATTTTGATCCACTTTCATTTCTTTTCACTGTAGACCGAGTTTTTAGGACTGATTGCCCCACAAGGCAGGTGTACGAAGAAGGATCTAAGGAGGTAGCTCTTTCTGTTCTCAATGGCATCAACTGTGAGTTTTTCTTTCTTCCTTTAAATTGGCTTTCGTCCATCATATGCATCCATGTCCATCAACTTCTACAGTAACATATTTCGAAGTGCTTATTGGGTGTTTGGTTATCTATTTAATCAGCTAGCATATTTGCATATGGACAAACAAGCAGCGGAAAGACATACACCATGAGTGGTATAACTGAGTATGCGGTAGCTGACATTTTTAATTACATAGAAAAGGTATATGCAACTGAACACATTGCTGAATCACATTGTCATTCTGAAAACCTTGTTTTGATTAAATTTTTGTTTACAGCACAACGAAAGGGAATTTGTCTTGAAGTTTTCAGCGATGGAGATCTATAATGAATCTGTTAGGGACCTCCTTAGTAACGACACTACACCTCTCAGACTTCTCGATGATCCAGAGGTTAATATCTTTACCAATTATTCAAAAATGATAATGTAATGTGTATCAAAATTGGCTGACAGTTTGTCTTCTAAACAGAAAGGCACAGTTGTTGAGAAACTCACCGAGGAAACTTTGTGTGACTGGAACCATTTTACAGATCTTATTTCTTTCTGTGAAAGTAAGGACTATGGATAGTTATGATGATTCTTGCTTCAACAGAATTTCTCAGATTGTCTTCTTTATCTGTTTTCTTCTTCTTTACAATCATTTTTCCACCTAGAGCTGACTGCATATACTTATCCAACAATTTTTTCAGCACAACGGCAGATAGGAGAGACATCCTTGAATGAAGTAAGCTCCAGATCACATCAAATTCTAAGACTGGTACGTGGGTTCCTATGTTTGTTGAATGAAGGTGAAATATACCAGTACCTCATTGCTTACCTTGCCTAAATAATGTTGCTTTTCAGACAATTGAAAGTTCTGCACGTGAACTTGTGGGAAATTATAAATCGAGCTCTCTAGCCGCTTCTGTGGTATGACTGATTCACCCATATTTAAGGAAAATAATGAGAATCACTTTATTACGTTAATGTACTTCAATTGGAAATCAAAATGATAATATTTATTTTCCTGGATACAGAATTTTGTTGATCTTGCTGGAAGTGAGCGAGCATCACAAACTAATTCAGCTGGTACGAGGTTGAAAGAGGGATGCCACATAAACCGTAGTTTACTGACTCTAGGAACTGTCATCCGTAAACTCAGGTTAGCTTGAAATGGTTGCACTTCAACATGTTTTTACTCAGACATATGTATACTAGGAACTTTAACCCACATACAATTGACCATTGAGGATGTTCAAAAGAGAACAGAGACACATTTCTTATTTAATGACGGTGTTACAATATTGTTCTCTACTTTTATCTCAAGATTATAGGCAGCATGTATTGAGTATTGAAAACTATGGAAGAAACTCTATTCTTTACCATAAATTCCCCTAGTGCATTCTATTACCATGAAATACTTCTTAGAATCTTATTATGCATTCATCCTTAGACAACAGATTCTGTTACTATTAAATTTCAAGTAGAAATCAGTCGAAACTCTTTCAGACCATCATAAATTTGTTGAATCTTTTGTTTGATATATTAAAAATATTATGTTACTCTTTGTGAAATGCATTTTTATCTTTTATCTAAAAAAGTATAAATAATGAATTTGGTCACAGCAAGGGGGGGCGAAATGGACACATCCCTTTCAGAGATTCAAAGCTAACCCGCATATTGCAGTCCTCAATAGGAGGAAATGCTAGAACAGCAATCATCTGTACCATGAGTCCTGCACGGAGCTATGTTGAACAAACCAGAAACACCCTCTTATTTGCAAGTTGTGCTAAAGAAGTGTCAACTAATGCAAAAGTCAATGTAGTGATTTCTGATAAATTGTTGGTCAAACAATTGCAAAGAGAGTTGGCTCGGCTGGAAGGTGAGCTAAGAAATTCAGGTTCCACCCGCCGTAAAGCTGATTCTGTAGAATTGCTGAGGGAAAAAGACCTCCAAATTGAGATGGTAATCATCAAGATTTTTGCAACAGATTCATTACTTTTTATTCATGAGTACAATTTTTTCCACATATATGGTTATTGAACATTTTTTTAAAACGTGCACATGAGGTTTATGTAACATGGAATGAGGAAACAAATTTACTTACTTTTGAGCATTGTTTTATTTGAGCTGTAAATATGGACTGTCTGTGCTTGCAGTTAAAGAAAGAGATAATGGATCTGGCTTTGCAGCGGGACCTTGCCCACTCTCAAATCAAGGACATGCTTCGAGTGGTTGCAGACGATATATCCTCATGTGATTTGGTAAGCGTAATTGTGTACTCTAAAGCATTAAAATTAGCATTCATTTTCAATCTCATTTATGTTCAAACCCTATTTTCAGGAAAGTTTGGGTCCCCAGTATCCCAAACTACGTGTGCGAAATTCAATGGACTTTGAAAATCAAATAGATGAATCAAATTTATTAAATTTTGACAGCATGGAGAGTGTTCGATCTTTTGATGCTTCTCAATATTCAGATGGACATAGTGCTAGTTCCGAGGAGAACTATTTTCAGCTCCCTGATTTGGAAAAGAGTCTTCCCATTAGGAAGTCTTTCCAAGGCGTGGCAATTGTAAGTCATGATTCCGTAATGAATGATTTGGATCAGAAGATAATAGTTCAAGAACAGCCCGATGATAAATTAGGTGACATCAGTCAGGAAGTTAGGTGCATTGTTTCAGAAGATCCAATTACAAACACAGATACATACTCAAATCCAGAAGGTTTGAGTACAAGTAAAGACACCGACTCAATTGTGTCATCTCCGAGGGAAAATACGGCTGTCTCAGAATTGACAGATGTTGATAACATTCACAAAGAAAATCAAGACTTGCTCTCATCTCCGGGGGAAAATATGGCCGTCTCAGGATTGACAGAAGTTGATAACATAGACAAAGAAAATCAAGATTTGTTCATATCTCCAGGGGCAAATACGGCTGTCTCAGGATTGACAGATGTTGATAACACCGACAACAAAAGTCAGGACTCGTATTCATTAGTGTTAAAGGAAAACAAAGAATTGAATCGCTTGCACCAAGGTTTTGTTGTACCCTCTATAGAGAAAATAAATCCATGTCTTGTAGAAAAAAGGGCACCTAGTTCTAGAATATTGAAATTGACCAGAAGCAGAAGCTGTAAAGCAAGCCTCATGAAGGATTCATCTTCAGATTGGTTTGACCAGGAAGAAATAATTCAGAATACCCCTCCAACAGGAATCCAAAAAGACCACATTGGAAGACCCAAGGGCTTTGAAAGGAAGACCTGTACACTAAATTATACTGCCAATGCTGAGAGGTTATCCTGGGCTGGTTATGGGAATTGTGAGAGATGTTCTGCTGCTGACATACAGAACATGAAATCGTCGTTCGAGATGGAAATTGATGATGATAGCGATTTATCTCCAGTAAGAAAGGAAAAGAAAGAATGTGGAAGTTCAAATACACCGGTGATTCATGAGGTATGCTTCAATTTTTCACCTTCCTTTATTTGTTTCTCTGTCATACTTATTGATCTTATACTTGGGTTTTGATGGACACACACACATTCATCTTTGTATTTTCACTTAACCATGTTACTGATGTAAGCAGCAAGCAACATGTCAATATACTGTTATTATGTGGAAAAAGATTCAGTCAGTGATTCTTTAAGTTGATTTGCATGACAGGTTTCTGCCACAGAGTTCAAAAACGTTGGGTCAGACACATTGCAATCCGACGAAGAAAAACAATTGGAATGGTCTTCAGAATTTAAGCGTCTGCAGAAAGAGATTATTGAACTCTGGCACTCATGTAATGTTTCATTGGTCCACAGGACATACTTTTTCCTTCTATTCAAAGGGGAACCCTCAGATTCTATCTATATGGAGGTAGAGCTGAGAAGGTTGTCCTATCTCAAAGATAATCAAATTTTAGAAGATGGACGAAACCTTACCCCTGAATCAAGGTATGTATTGGGTTTCATTAAATGTTGCTCATGAATATTTATTTTTCAATTTGGTAGTCAAATTATCACTATTGCTCTTATTGGTCCCCTAAAATATCCAAATATAATAAGTAATCCATACATCATTATCAATGCTTCAAATTAGTTCTTCAATTACTTTAAAAATAGGAGAAAGAATGTTAGCGTAGGGACTAAATAGTTTAGAGACTATTTATTACATTTATATAGTTCAAGGGCTAAATATGAAAGAAATTAATAGTTTAACGATCAAATTGATGGTATATTCAAGAATGAATCTTAGAATATGTTTGTTTTGCAAACAGCGAGAGATATCTTCGACGAGAGAGACAAATGTTGAGCAAGCAAATGCAGAGGAAGTTGTCAAGATCTGAAAGAGAGAACATGTATATGAAATGGGGTATTAGTATGAGTTCAAAGCATAGAGGGTTGCAATTGGCTCATCTCCTATGGTCCGAAACAGAAGATATAAACCATGTTAGAGAGAGTGCTACCATTGTTGCAAAGCTAGTTGGTACAGTTGAGCCAGATCAAGCTTTCAAGGAGATGTTTGGCCTCAATTTTGCACCACGACGCAGAAGAAAGAAATCTTTCGGTTGGACGGCTAGTATGAAGCAGATTTTGTGAAGAACTGAACAAAATTATCTTATAGGAAGTTTGATTGGGCCATGTAAAAATTCCTCCTGGCTCCATTTAACATAGGAAAATATTGTATTCCACCTTTTCTATTAACAATCTGATCTCTACTTCATGTTTCTGACTTCAATTGTTATTTGATTGTAAATTTTTTCATGTGGAATTTCAAGGTTTTAAATTTTTTCAACTTTTTTAGGAAGAATTAAAAGGTTCTGCAATAAGAGATTTTACCCGGGTCTCAAATATAAACGAAAAATATGTAGTCATATTGAATGGATAAAAATATTGTCAAAACCTATCGTACCTCAAATTTTACTCTCTTGATTTTGTATATATATTTTTGGTCAATTTACTTTTTAAAATAGCAAATTAGCAGAGATAGTAAGTGAGAAGAGTATTTAGGAATATTAATAGCATATGGTCATGGGTTCAAGCCCCACTTAGTACCTATTTTTTTATCTCATTAATCATACTTAACTTTTTATTTTTTCTGACAAGAAACATTTTCTATTTATTTTTATATCACTTTTTTTTGTTTGTCCAAAATTATAAAAAATAAAACATATATATAAAAAGAAGGAAAATATATAAACTTGTGTAGAAAGAAAATGAGAAAGACACAAAAATATAAAAAAGAAGTGAACTAAACAAAATAAAACCAAATTTTTGGTCTTGGAGAGCAAGAAAATAGAATTAACAATAAAATATAAAATAAGAGCAAATCAAACACAAAAATTAAGCAAATCTGCTCTCACAAAAAATAAAACAAATCTTCATGAAATTCTTACAAGTTTTAAAAAGTCTAGTTCTAAAACTATAAATAGAGGCTCTTTCTACAAAATTCAACACACAAGAATTTCTCCACACATCAATTCTTCACTCATACACAACTAATTCTCTACACACAACCAAAAAACCACCGAGAGTCAATTCTCTTTTCTACTTTCCAGTGTGTATTATTTCCCTAAGAACAACACATTCACCTTCATCACCATCAATCTCCACCACCATCCACAACACTCACAAAAAACAGTCCCCATTTACATAGAAAGAGAAAACATGAGCACAAGTATTTTGAGAAATTAGCAAGCAACATAAACAAACAAAGAAAAAAAAACAGTATACTACTCTACCTTTTACAATCAAATTGTTTTCTTGCTTTAATACTTGTGTCTTGTTATTTGTTTTTTGTCACTTTAATTTAATTTAAAGTCATGTACAGTATAAACTCTATAAATTAATAGAGTTGGGACTGGAAAAATTTATTAATTTAGAGAGTTATTAATTTATCGATAAATTAATAATTATTAATTTAAAGAGTTTTTAATGACTTATGACGTTACACGAAAGGAAGCACTTATGACGTCAAACAATTTTCACAATTTTATGATACAATACAAAAATACAACACCTGAGCTATTTGATGCAATAAGAAAAGTTAGAGATGAACTGCAAATGGACTTGAACTTTAAAGGAAAACAGATAACTATTGAATCATATTTTAATAGAGTGTAATATATTTTTCTTAGTTTCTATGAATTATTAATTTATGATTTTCTTGGGACCGAAAATTACAAAGGGATCTCCCAAAAAATTATTATCTTATTATTTTATCGATTTTTTCAATTTTTTACACTGGCCCAAGTCGGGACCGGACAATTTTATTATTTTAGAGAGTTTATTAATTTACCGAGTATTAATTTAAAGAGATTTTACTGTATATAACATATATCAATAACAAAACATATCTCTAGTCAATTTAATTCATATAATTCATTCAATTCATTTAATTTATTTCAACTAATTTTAAATTAATCATTTAATCTAACTGTAATATATAAATGCTAAAAAGCGATGCACAAATTTTACTATGCTAATTTTATGTTCTTGTAAACAAAATATATTCTAAAAAATAATATGGATTAAAAGGAGGACGCCCGAATGTACATTCATCCCTCCCTCGATTAATCGAAGATTTAGCGCACGCTTCTTCTACTGATTACTTGTCTTCCACTCTTAAAAAATACCAACACATAAAATTAAACTTTTCGCCTTCGGGTCAATTTTAAAATCAATTAGAAACCTTTTTCATAAAACAAACATGTTTGCAATCAATTCGAATGTGATACAAACAAAGCTTAAGCCTCCATCGTGCGAGCATACAAGCAACATTAACCACTAGAATGCGATTAAAATATTGTTCCTTAAAAAACACCAACAAACATTTATTACCCAGAACTACGTAGCTTTGAATTCCTCATCGCACCAGAGGATAAGTAGGAGCAAGATTCAACATCTTGTCAAGCATAATAATAAAAAATCTAAATTTCTCTCTTTCTTGTATATATGTCTTAATAAAATAAAAAAAATCTAATAATAAAAACATGTAAACAAACTCTAAAAATTCTTAATACCCGAGAATTAATTAGGAGGTTCCCGTTGAGTACAACGGATGTGAGGGGTGCTAATACCTTCCCCTTGCATAACCAACTCCCGAATCTGGAGATGGTTGCGATGACCATCTTTCCATTGCTTTCAAGGTTTTATCAATATTTTTCTTAATAAATAAAATTTGGTGGCGACTCTGTGTCATTCCAAATATCATAAATGCTCGGGCGACTTTCGCGGCACAACACTACCCATCTCATAAAATTGGGTCACTAATCCGTTTTAGGTGTCTTAAATATAGTAGTTGAGAAAAATGTCACTTATAACTTTTAACAATTGTAGATTGACCCTCATATTGCAATTCAAAACTTATAACTTGTTAAATATTGCAATATCATATAACAATACAACTTTTAACTAATTTTATTTTTCAATTGTGCCAATACAATTTTTAACAATTTTGTAGTTTTTGTCGCGTTAGACCATGCCAAATTTTAGGGGGAAATGTAGCTAGCTAGAGTGAGAGGTGATTATCTGTCCATGCATGCATGTGATTTGTATCATTTAGAATGCTCACATAATTAGCATATGCATATATGAAGTTGTAATGTGATACTAATAATGCATTTTTCAAACTTGTAATAATGAAACACAAGGCAATTCTAGTAATAAGAAAAATAAAAGGGGGTTAATTAGTGTCCTTCCGTGATAAGGAAAAGATGTCGTGTAAAAGTGGATACTCATCAAAGTCCCACATCTAATAGTTGGAAGAAAAAAGAGTTAGAAAGTTATTATAAATATAAGGATGTATATTTAGTTTTATTCACCACAACTTATCTAGGCTTTTGGGTGTATCAGGGGTTTTGATAGTTGTGTGTCTTGCGAGGGTTTGCGATTTTTCCGTGCAAAAATTGTACTTGCGATGGTTTGCAATTTTTCCGTGCAAAAATTGTAGTTGCAAGGGGTTTGCAATTTTGGTCCTGATAAAAATTGCACTTGTGTGAGAGAGTTTGAGAGGTTGCAATTTTGTCTTGTAAAAGTTGTAGATTTAGTAATAAATTATTGAAGATTTAGTACTAAATTATTATTGTGAGTTGATTTTGTTTAGTTTTATTTATTTTGTGGAGATCTTGTTTATTTTTGCTTATTTGTGTGGAGATTTTATTTGATTGTATTCCCAACAAGTGGTATCAGAGCAAATGTTCCGATCAAGGGAGGAAGAGATCTGCGCAACTTATTTGAAGAGTTTGGTCACATTCAAATTAAATGTCCAAAACTCAAGAAAGATCTGCAATTGTTGTTGATGAGGATGAAGTCGTTGAGAACAAAGTGAAGAGATGTGAGACGTTGGATGAAGGGAGGATATGTTGTGTAAAAGTGGATACTCATCCAAGTCCCACATCTAATAGTTGGAAGAAAAAAGAGTTAGAAAGTTATTATAAATATAAGGATGTATATTTAGTTTTATTCACCACAACTTATCTAGGCTTTTGGGTGTATCAGGGGTTTCGATAGTTGTGTGTCTTGCGAGGGTTTGCAATTTTTCCGTGCAAAAATTGTAGTTGCGATGGTTTGCAATTTTTCCGTGCAAAAATTGTAGTTGCGATTGTAGTTGCGATGGTTTGCAATTTTTCCGTGCAAAAATTGTAGTTGAAAAGAGTTTGCAATTTTGGTCCTGATAAAAATTGCACTTGTGTGAGAAAGTTTGAGAGGTTGTAATTTTGTCTTGTAAAAGTTGTAGATTTAGTAATAAATTATTGAAGATTTAGTTTTAGCTAGAAATCGAACTCTTTAAGTATTCTTTTTATCCCTTTACTACTTTTTGGATAAATTTTGATTTCTTTTATTATTATTATTAGACACTCATCAAATTGATTCAGAAAAGAGACAATTAAACAATTAATGATAATCTACAAATAACCTAGGAGAAGCTATATTAAAGAATCTTTCTGTTATCAATAATACTGGAGTACTTGATATTAATTTTCCAATTTTCAAGAAAATAACTCTGATAATCTTTTGTGAAAAAAAAAAAAAAAACTCTGATAATCTAAAATTTAACTCAAATAAAATTTAATCAAGAATTAGTATTTCATTAATAATTTGAACTTGTTATGTACATGATTTACTCTTATTTAAATAGCTAAGAATTATTTTTTTTATCAGATAGTTTAATGGATAATTATTAGAATGCTGCAAATTATAGATGGTAGTTGTGGGATGCCAACATAGTTGGGATGTCATGTCTATCATGTAATGCCTTTGCACTCTAATTTTGTTTAAAAAATAGCTTTATGGTTGATCGACGATTTGTGTATCAATAAATATTTTATAACCGCAAGTGCACAGTTTCGTCGTTGAGTTTTAAAAGATATCGAACCACAGAGACCAATAGTCGAGCTACCGTATTTCTGTCGTCACGATGTAAATCTAAGGCTAATAGATGTTTAGGATTGATTGGAATTTTAAAAGAAAATTTAAAATTAAGATTTAAATTAATTAAAGCGGACATCGGTATGTAACTTAATTAACCTTCGGGAATTTAATAAATTAATAGCGTGCGAAAAAGGGTTTATTTTTCAGAAGAACTTTTTTAATTCAAAGGTTTAAACCTCACACTCTCGTTTTGTTGATAAAAACCATACTTTCTAAGCTAGGAGTTTTACTGTCACTTTTCTACCACCTTAACTTCGAAAGTATATTTTGAAAATCAATTAGTTCTAATTAATCCTAACGTGGCTCTCGCTCGTTCAAAGATTAATATCAAATTCCTACTATCTAGTTAAAACCTCAAACTCTCGCTCTATTGATTTTAACCTTAATCGCTTTATATTACTCTCGTTCAAAAGCTTAGGAGTTTTAAAATTAGGAATTTGAATCAGAAAAATAGTTTAGGAAGTGCGCGCCAAATCATTATTAAATTCCCTTCGGAGAATTAATTCACATACCGATATCTAGAAATTTAGCTAGACATGGCAAAGGAAATAAATAAATACAAACAGAAAATTAAATAAAGCATAATAAATAAATAATTAAATAACGACATAAAAACCTGAAAACAGAAATTGCTGGAAACTTGAAATAAAACTGCTGGAATTAATCGGAATAATATTCTTGACAGGAAAGTGAAAACAGAACTGAAAATGGATTCGCGGTGTGGAAATACCGTTACAGTTACTGTAACAAGAAACTAAAACTGACTGAAAAGTAAAGAAAAATAAGGCGTGCGGAGAATGAAATTTGAGTCTTCTATTTATAGGAGAGATTTGGCTTCTACGATCCATGATTTAAGGAAACGATAGGCTTCATTTGATATCATCCAATAGCCGTGCGATTAGGAACTGAAACGGATCAGACGGTGTGCTTCTTCCCCACGTCACGCGAAATTCAGTTGTACTGGGCTTTGCATTCTGTGGCGCTCGCCACTTTGGGCTTGCGCTGGGTGGCGCTCGCTACCCTCCTGTGGCGCTCGCCACTATGCAAATTTGGGCAAATGCCCATTTTTGCTAGGCTCCTTTGTGGGCTGCTTTCGCCATTTTTGCTTTCGCCATCCTTTGTTAGCTTGGTCTCCATCTCGGAAGTTGATTGCATACTCCCCTTGTTGTGCCATGAACTTGACTTACCTTAGCTTGAATGACTAGAAGAAATGAAGGAGGGAAAAGCTTCTGTGAAATGAGAATTGAGTTGTGAAGTGAATGTGTTAAGGTGTGTGTATTTATAATGGAAAATGGAGGTGAATGTGGTGATTGTGTAGTTGAAAATCTTAATGGAACATAATGATGGTGTCTTCATTTCACAGAGAATCAATTCCTTTCCAAACCCATAAAAACAAAACCATTCAATACAAGCTTACTGTAACACGCACCCTGTACAAAATTTGCCAAAATTTAAGAAGTTCCATTCTGTGGCGAGCGCCACTATGGTCATGGCGAGCGCCACCAGGCCAAATTTTGCATTTTGGCCTTTTTCGTCCTGTAGCGTGTTGTTGTTCATTTGTACCTATACCTGTCTAAAGGAAATTGTACAGCTTGCACACAGTTGAATTAAGTTCTAACAGGACAAAAATTTTCACCAAATTAAATTTCTAACACAGAGCAATTATTCACAAGAAAAACCACAGAGCACACAAGAACATAAAACAAACGGTCTCTCATCAGGAGTTTTTATTAATCAAATGAACTAAATAAGAGTAAATATAGTTATTGCTGATTTCTGAAATTCAAATTAAAGTACTAGTAAAGAAAATTTCCTAGGATTTATTATTCTAAAGCAAGGAAAAGTAAATGAAAATCCTAGGAATGCGGTAAAATACGCCGGGACGGTCCTAGCCACTACGACGATGTTCGACTTCATTCACAACAAAGCCTAACTCATCCCAAATATTCTCTACTTGCGCGGCGGCGGTATCCAAGAAAGTATAAAATTCCGCGCGCAACTTAGTCAGCTCGGCTTCCATTGCATTAGTTTTAGCTTGCAATGCTTCAAACATAGCAACAGTCACGGTCGGTGGCCCAACTGGGGCATCAGCAGCAGGAGTAGGAGTAGAGAGAGCAGGATCAGAATCAGGAGACTCACTTGGATCAGCATCAGAGAGATCTGTGTCAAGGTTTTCATAGGCTTCGGGTGAAGACGGAGGTGTCAAGGGTGTATACTGAGGTTCCAAATCATAGAGCCAATTTCTTCTGTCATGAACACTGGTTTTATTGTTAGGCAAGGTAAAGTGGGGCACGACTTGGCGATTGATAAGGAGGTCAAATCTGTCGGGTCCTAAGTTCCCTATAATGCCACGGTTAAAGCAAAAGTTTATGTCCATGCATCAGATTCCTCCCAAGGGTTGAAGTTGATTAAGTTGAACTCTCAGGCCTAGGGCATCTGCAATCATTGTAACTAACCCACCAACTAGTATGAGTCCCAGGCAGTCAAGGGCTATATTGTACATGTTGGTCATCATAAAGGTGGCCCCATTGACAGGGCGGGACTGTGAAGCACATAACATGATAAAAAGCTCCTCACGGGACACAGAGGTGTTGTTCTCTTCCTTTCCAAAAAAGGTGTGGGCTAGGATTTTGTGAAAGTAGCGGAAGGCTGGGTTGTGTATGTTTTCAGAATACATGTTTCCAAAATCAGCATGTCCTTCTCCTGAGATTTTACCCCAGAAATAGTCTAGCTCACGGAAAGGGAAAGTGCTCTCCTCAACTGATGTGAAAGTATGTGGATCACTCGGGAAACCTAGGAGGTTGGCCATTTCTAGATTGTTGAAGGTGTAGTCAATGCCAAACATCCTAAAGTTTATCAGACCTCTTCTGAATCCTTTTCCGATCTTAGGGTGATAGGAAAATGAGCTTAGGAACTTGAGGGTTAGGCTTCGGTAAGAGTTAAATCTTCTCCCCACAGCAAAGCCGGACCATCCGACTTCATTAAGCAAGAACATCACGCTTTCGCGGATCCCTAGCTTGTCCATAGTAGCGCTGTCAGGGTAGATGGATAGGTGCATATCTCTCTGAGCTAGAATCTCATAGCCTTTGATCTGTCCTACTCCTCTGAACTTGATATCATGATTCTCATCTCGATTCATCGTGAAAGAAAGAAAGGTATCTAAAAAAAATAGATTTGAAAATATATACCAAAAATATGAGTGAGAAATAAGATATATAATAATACCGCTTAATTTTAAAAACATAATAATTCAGAAAAACAAGCAACAACTAATAACACATGCAAAATTATTTCTTTTTTTTCATTTTTTTCATTTTAAGACTAAACTAACAAAATTAATCCTACATGTGGGTTGCCTCCCACCAAGCGCTTTGTTTAAAGTCGGTGAACTCGACAGTTTTGTGTTTTTTAACTTGCTTGTGATGGCCGGATTGGGAGTGATTTCCATGGCCACTTATCACGCACTCTCACATACCCCACGCTCTTTCTCTTTTTTCTCCTATAGGGCGGTTCAGCTTCCTTGTCCTCTTCTATTATTTTGTGATTTGGGAGAAAAGGAATTTTATCAATTTCAGGCGGGGGTTTTGGTTCAATTTCCAGTGTCCTTCGTTCTTTGGACTTAGGACTTTTACTCGCCTTTCCAAAAGTCACTCTCATCCTCTTTGTATTAACATTCTCTTCAAATTTTATTTCCCCTATTTTCCTCTTTCTATTTGCGCCCTTATCCCCATGTGTGTTAATTTTTACATCCTTTTTCTTTTCACATGGTTGGGGAGTTGGGTCTACTCTAGCCTCTACTATCCCTCGGGGAACAAGGATTGGTGGATTGTAGGGAGTAGGGAAAACATGCAGTGTTCCCTTCTCTACCTCTTCGACTACCTCACTAGGGAGGAGTATCGGTGATGCTTCTTCGATCTCCACTCTTTCCTCGCTGAGACTCTCAACATCATTACTGTCCTCACTAGCCCTCTCAATCTCGCTTTCATTAACGTTTGCTACGACGTCTACTTGTCTCTAGTAAGAGGGTTCTATGGTTGACTGGGTGAACTGGGAGATTAGTGTCTCCATCGACTCTTGGGGAGTCGCTGTTGAGGCAACCATGGCGTCGAGCATCCTTTGGGTTTCAAGATTGGTTTGTCTAATCCGTTCATTTATGAGGTCTTGTTCTCTCATCATCTCTCTAAATCGGTGCTCTCGACTAGCCTTAGCGGAATTTTCCATAAATTCATTATATACCACTAATAGGCTAGGACTGACGGATTCTTTTGGATTTAAATATGGAGGATAGTAATTGTACTGAGAGTTAAGGTATTGTCCCTCAGAGTATGGGGACGGCTGAGGCTGGTAGTTATATGGGAAATTATGGTTAGGGTAGTTGAAATTTTGAGGATAGTCATTATAAAAGGAGTTTGAGTTATACATTTAAGCTCAAAGGACTTATCCTAAAATTGTTTGTTATTTTATATTTTTTATTCTTTCAATTTTTAAATTTAAAACGCCTTAGTCTTTACGGTGTAACGACGGAGTTACGATATCGACTAAATTGGCCCCCGGCAACGGCGCCAAAAACTTGATCGACGATTTGTGTATCAATAAATATTTTATAACCGCAAGTGCACAGTTTCGTCGTTGAGTTTTAAAATATATCGAACCACAGAGATCAATAGTCGAGCTACCGTATTTCTATCGTCACGATGAAAATCTAAGGCTAATAGATGTTTAGGATTGATTGGAATTTTAAAAGAAAATTTAAAATTAAGATTTAAATTAATTAAAGCGGACATCGGTATGTAACTTAATTAACCTTCGGGAATTTAATAAATTAATAGCGTGCGAAAAAAGGTTTATTTTTCAGAAGAACTTTCATAATTCAAAGGTTTAAATCTCACACTCTCGTTTTGTTGATAAAAACCATACTTTCTAAGCTAGGAGTTTTACTGTCACTTTTCTACCAACTTAACTTCGAAAGTATGTTTGAAAATCAATTAGTTCTAATTAATCCTAACGTGGCTCTCGCTCGTTCAAAGATTAATATCAAATTCCTACTATCTAGTTAAAACCTCAAACTCTCGCTCTATTGATTTTAACCTTAATCGCTTTATATTACTCTCGTTCAAAAGCTTAGGAGTTTTAAAATTAGGAATTTGAATCAGAAAAATAGTTTAGGAAGTGTGCGCTAAATCATTATTAAATTCCCTTCGGAGAATTAATTCACATACCGATATCTAGAAATTTAGCTAGACATGGCAAAGGAAATAAATAAATACAAACAGAAAATTAAATAAAGCATAATAAATAAATAATTAAATAACGACATAAGAACCTGAAAACAGAAATTGCTGGAAACTTGAAATAAAACTGCTGGAATTAATCGGAATAATATTCTTGACAGGAAAGTGAAAACAAAACTGAAAATGGATTCGCGGTGTGGAAATACCGTTACAGTTACTGTAACAAGAAACTAAAACTGACTGAAAAGTAAAGAAAAATAAGGCGTGCGGAGAATGAAATTTGAGTCTTCTATTTATAGGAGAGATTTGGCTTCTACGATCCATGATTTAAGGAAAGGATAGGCTTCATTTGATATCATCCAGTAGCCGTGCGATTAGGAACTGAAACGGATCAGACGGTGTGCTTCTTCCCCACGTCACGCGAAATTCAGTTGTACTGGGCTTTGCATTCTGTGGCGCTCGCCACCCATTCTGTGGCGCTCGCCACTTTGGGCTTGCGCTGGGTGGCGCTCGCCACTATGCAAATTTGGGCAAATGCCCATTTTTGCTAGGCTCCTTTGTGGGCTGCGCGAATTTGGGCTTTGCACCCCCTTTTTGCTCCATTTTTGATACTTTTTGCTCAATTTCCTTCTCCGACCTATTTTATTTGACAAAACTAAAAACAAATCAAATACAGACATAAAACAACATAAATGAAGTAAAAACATATGCAAATGCGACTAAAATTCACCTAAACTAAGCTAAAAATACGATATGATTTCGTGTCATCAATGGTTAAAATTCTACAATTTTCAAAGATGAATAAATAAACCAAAATTTGAATTCCGGTCATGTATAAGTGTAAAATCCCTCCTAAGTGAGATAAATTTACATAGACAACTTTTTAAATAAAAAAATAACTAAACTCACCGCGTAATTTATTTATTTTTTGGTCAAGTAGCATAG